>CAJNOI010001686.1:0-13160 GCA_905250115.1 Adineta steineri | reverse complement strand
ATTTATTTATTTATTTTTTTTGTTTGAATGAATTTTTTTACAATTAAACCAGCCTACCTTTGTTTGCAAAAAGAAACGAAGTCTTATTCTATAAAATATTCAATGAGAAACATGTATGCTATGATTAGTTTTAGATTGAATAATTGAAAATGAATTATTCAAACAAAAAAAAAGAACAAGTTGGATGAATAATTATTTCAATATATTCAATTAAATAGATGTTTTCAAAATATTTTCTTATTTATTTGGTAAGAATGACGAAATAGAATATAACCTTATCTATAAGTTCGAAGTACAAGTGATTTTTGAAAGACAATAAAAATCATTTGCACTTTTGACATTTACGAATGACGAATAAAGCTATTATGAAATATTTATGTTCTTCTGTCTACTGAGACATCTTAATAAAAAATAAAGTTTATCGTTATCTTATCAAACTTACTAACCCATAGTATAGGAATAGTGCCGATTTTAAATTGCACTCGTATTATTATCAAAATACAATTAGATCGAATTTACTCGTACATAGTAGGACTGCGGTTAAAAAAATCTTTTCTGTTCTACAATAGTATAGTATAAAACGTGCTCTGGATTGTATTTTTCTTTTTTTTGCTTCACTGTATTATATAAATATTATATATTATAGTGCATGCTATCTGATAAGAATATAGAAGGTAGAGAAGAAGAAAAATAAAACATCAACATAACAATGCAATCACTGTCAACATCGGTTGTTTCTCTGCATAGCTGTGCGGAATCACATAAAAATGACAAGACATCGAAGAAAATATCTGACAAAAAACCTTCAATTGTTTATTTTCTTACATTATTTTATTCATTTTTATCGATGGGATTAGGCGGTGCACTTATTGGACCAACTTTACTTAAATTTGGTGAACAAATAAATTTACCATTTGATCGAATCGTTTATATATTATCTGTACGTTCATTTGGATTTTTTGGTGGTACAATAATTGGTGGATATATTATTGATGCTTTTCCTAAATTCGGTGGTACATTTTTAACATTTGCACTTTTTATTATGTGTATAACAACATTAATTATTCCATTAATGTATTACCTTATTCCTATGATGATTGTACATTTAATGTGGAGTATAGCAGCTGGTATAGTTGATAATCTTGCTCAAATTTTAACTATGCGTCATTATAAAAATTTTAATGTTAATCCATATTTACAAGCACTTCATGGTGCATTTGGTATTGGAGCTCTTCTTTCACCATTAATTATTGCACCATTTCTAAGAAAATCAAGTTCAATTGATCAATGGCATTATGCTTATTGGTTAATTGGATGTTTACATATACCAAATATACTTGGTATTTTAATTTTTGCTATACGTGATGAATGTTGTTTAAAACAAGTTGAAGAAATAAAGTTAGAAAATAAAGAATTTGTTGAAGAAAATAAACAGAAAGAAGCAATTATTAAATCTGATCCTGAAGTAAAAATAAATGAGGGTGTATGTTCAGGAAATGTTATATTTCTTGGTTTAATGACAATATTTCTTCTCTTATATGTTGGTAATGAAACAGCTTATGGATCTTATTTACATACTTATGCTAGTTTACATTTAAAATTTCCCAAAGATATAGCTGCATATCTTAATTCAATATTTTGGACATCATTTACATTTAGTCGTCTTTGTGGTATTCCATTATCAATGAACTTCTCTGCATTACAAATGATAACTTTCGATTTAATTGGATGTGTGATATCACTTACATTAATATTTATGTTCAACAAAGTATCATGGGTGCTATGGGTTGGATCTATTTTCTACGGTCTATCAGTTGGTACACTCTATGCATCAGCAATTGCTTTTACTGAAAAATATATACCTGTAACTGGTAAACGAATGTCGATTTTAGCTGTTGGTGGTTCGGCCGGTGATGCAATAATACCATTACTTATCGGTTATAGTATTAATTCAAAATTTATAGGACCTATAGGTTTTATTTCAATTTTATGCATTGGAACTATTTTAGCGTCACTGTTTTTTGGATTTATTTTTTTATATGTTAGACATATGTCAAAAGAAGATATGTGTGATGATAAAAAAACTTCTGAAGTAAAATAAATGAAAACAATGTTTGTTGTTGTTTAAGAAATAGGTTCAAGAACATGTTTTTCTATGCCATTCTTATCATTGTGATGAAGATGTTCAACATAAACTTCACGACATGGATGTGCATCACCATCAGGACGATTTATTGGAGTCCAAATTGGTTCACCGACAAAGAGACGTCGAGCACGAATAAAATTATGTTTATCGGGTATAAATCGATGATACATTCCTAATAGAGAAAAATCAAAATTTTAAATAGATAAAATATTTATTTTCTGTTACCAGCCGGTAAAATAATTAAATCACCAGCAAAAACATGTATTCTCATCCATTTATCTTCACGATCACGTACATCAAAGAAACCTGAACCTTCCAATATAAGACGAATTTCTTCATCAGAATGTAAATGTTCAGAAAAAAATGTTTTCAATTTTGCTTCATAATTTTCCATGGATGGATCGACTTTAATTTCATCTTCATATGTATATCTATTTACAAATACGATTTCTTTCTAAAATTATTAGTATATTGTAAGACATACCCTCGATCTTTTTTAAGTTTTATTAATGATGGACTTTCATTATCAGGACGAATTTGATCTGGATGAAAATACCATACTTCAACACCTGTACGATCACATAATGTAGTTGTATCAATTTCTTCTAATAAATGATCATCTTGTGGATCTTCCTTTCGATCATCCATATACCAACATTGTACCTATTAACTGATTAATTAATTACAATTCTAAAGAATAAAATAAATCATACCATGATGAATTATTCGTTCTTTTTTTTGCTTTAAATCTAGAATATGAAATACATCAATAATTATTCATTCAATTTATTGAAAATCAAAACAAAAACTAAAAAAAAGAAAAATAATCTATAATTTGGATTTAATTGATTTGGTAGCATTCTCTTCTATTAATTGTCGAATATCTGTAAGACTACGATCAAAATGATTTGAAAATTCTTTAGCATTTGTTCCTTGATTGTTTATTTTGAATGTTGTTACCATATAATTTATTGAATCATTACGTGGATTATAACAACAACCATCTAGAAAATATTTAATTAAAAACAAATATTGACACAACTATTACTTACATCCATCATCAACTGCTGGACCATAAGCCATAACACAATCATGTTTTGCTCCAACCTAAATTTTCAAAATAACGCTTACTCTTCATTTTTAAATAAATCAATTAGCTTTACTTGACTTGTTGAAAGAATAAAGTGCATGGCACGTTTATAGCTGACATGATCATATAAAGCAGGCTTTGGTATATTGTTTTCCATTGCAATTAATTTTAATCCTAATAAATGTCGATCAATACCTTTAGCATTAATTGCCTAAATTTATAATAGAAAGTAAAAAAGAACCGAATATTTGATAGTATTATTTACATCCGTTGTATATTGTCGTTGTGCTTGAAGAGCATTAAGGAATAAATGATATTTTGCAGCATTCGATGTTTCATGATGTTGTTCAGACATAGCAAAAGCAAATTTTAGAGCTTCTAATGTACATGAGCGAATAGTTTCTGTTCGACCAAGATGATAACGACGTAAAGAACCACTTTCATATGTAGCACCACATTTTTTATGCATTCTATACGTTAAACAAAACCATTAGAATCGTTAATAAAATATGCTGATTTTATATACTGAAATACTGACCGAAAATAAGCAACTTGTAATCCGACTTGTATAATTCCATCTAAAATAGAACAGGTTTCATTTATTTAGATTATTTAATTGTATTTACCAATGCTTAATTTATTTTCTTTAGCAAACTGTTTGCCATATCCAGTATATTTATGAACGATTAAATCGCAATTTTCAATCAATCTATAAAATACAGAACTATATTAAATATATAGGATTTATATATTCATACTTATTAACACGTTTTTCACTTTCCCTTATTGATTGTTCCATTTGTTTTGGTATAATTATATTGCATCTCTTTAATAAGGATTCTTGATTAGTTTGAGTAAATGATGGTGCTGATTTACTATAAACAAAAATCAAATATTATAGCTAAGAATTGTATCTATTAACTTAAACTAACCGATGGTCAAGAGCATAATCAGCAAGAGCAGTCATCATTCCACCTTCAGCCAAGGAATGTTCATAGTTAAGACCACTATAACCATCAGGTCCAACGATAACCTTAAAATCAACGTATTTGTTTTTTCTTCAAAACAAAAAGTAATTCATTTTACTTGAAGTGTTTTATCAAACCATCGATTAGCTGTATTATATTTCGTACCACCACCATGTAAACAATTGTAACCAGCTAATGTTTGATTATCTATTTTATTTAATGTTTGATATTGATCATCAATACATAATACAAATAAACTATCATTGATCGTATCAAATAAATCTTTATTCTCCGGAACTAAAAATAAATGAAAATATTTTTTCTTTTAATTCTACAAACATTTTACTTGATGATAATTGTTTATAAATTGGTGCCCAAAGTTGTCGTTCATCAGCTGTTAAATGTCCAATTGATTGTTGATTATCATTTGTTTCCTTTAAATTTTCGAGTTTTTTCAAATGATTATAGATTGCATCAGCTGTTAATTTATTGCCTTGGCTATCATATACTGGTAGTCGATAAACCTAAATAATAATACATAATATGATAATCAATATAAAATTTTGTCAAAATATTTACATTATTACGATAAAATACTGCAATATGACGATGACCAGACTTTTTATACAAATGAAGTCGATCAATATCTTTTTCAGGAATACGACATGTTCCAATTATTTTTTTATATTGATCCATACAAAGGGGATCGGAACCAAAACGATCAATTGGTAATTTATCACTAAAAAATAATAGTCATATATTCGATTCTTTACCAATTAATGAGAGATAATCATGTACTAATTTCTTCTATTCGTTTAGTCTTTCAAATATTATTCTAAGATGCGTCTATTTCTTCAAGAGATAGTATATTCAAATTTTATTTAGTATTCACGATGAAAACCATTTTCATGCAGATCCTTTTAAAAATCCATTACCACTGTTAGTAAAAAGCAGATATAGATACCTTTACCTAAGAACTTTTATAAGATACTATAAATGGTAATATTAAACTATAGAATATGTAATAATAACATTAAATTTATATATTTACTTATCAATTAATTCTCGATAACGTAGAATACCATGTGTAAAATTAGCTGCAAATTGTAATTGTCCATCAAAATCTCTGTATGATTGTCGTGGAAATATTAAACCAGGATTGTAAATGATTGGTAAATTTAAACGCCACTCAAGATAAGTTTTATCTAGCCACCATTGTGATAACTATTTTTGCACATGAAATAGGTTATTACATTTTAAAATATTTTCTTACCCAATTTTCTTCTGTTTGCGCTCGTTTTAATAATAATTCTTGTAATGGTTTACTTTCATGTTGAAATTGTTCAACAATCTAAATAAAAGTAATATTATTTAGTAAAAAAATAATGAATTTTATAATTAATAAACTTTTTTTGTTTCATTAAATTCATCATTATTCAATAATGGTGCAACTGTCTTTAAATATTTTTGTGATGTTTCAGCTAATGTTGGTACTGGTAATCTAATTAAAAATAGTCGAGAAAATAAAATAAAAAAATATGTAAAACTTTTTATTATCTAACTTAGGCAAATCAGATTGCTGAGAAGTTTGTGTGGATATCATGTGCGCGTTTCTTTGTACTGTGATTGCCAACGAACGAACAGAACGAAATGTCGACAAACATGGCTTTTGATAAAGTTTAAAGGGCACCTGTATGCTGACATGTTATATCAATTTTAAGAAGTAAAAAAAAAGAAAATTTACATTTCTATTGATCAACAATATAGAATAGCTTTGACGAAAAGCTAAACTCATTCTCGTAATCTAAAGAAATACACAAACAAAACAATAAATTTCACAATATATAAATAAAACATATAATTTAATCATTGTACATAACGAAAACAAAAAATCAAATTTTTTTATTAGTCTGTGATATATCTTTGGTATTTTTTAATGCAAATGATAAACATAATTGTCGATCTCGTAAATCTGACCATCCTCCATTGGTTTGTTTAACTGCTCGTTTAGCTTCGTATTTTAAATGTACTGATAAAGGTTTTGTTGGAAATAAATATTTTTGATTATTAGTATAGAATTTATCAGTTTCTTGCCATCGAGCAATATCAGATTCACTTGAACATGTTTTTTTATGATGAGTACCACTAAAATAAGAAATTATTTTTTCAAAAAAATTAAAATCTATTTCTTTTACCATGAACCAAGATGAATAAGTCGTGTAGCACTTGACCACATAACACGAGGATAGTTTAAACGTTGTTGTACTAAATAAACAAGCGACCAATCCCAATTATAATCATCAACGTTACAAAATTCTTCAGCATATTTGACAAGTAACTTCCATAAAGAATATGATACTGTCATACCAAGATTATATCTCGCATGCCAATATGCAATCGATACCTTAAAATATTGAATTATTATGTATTTAACAAACAAAATGTTGTTATATTTTACTTTAGAACCAAGTTTTTCAAATTGTCGACCTGATTTTTCCAAATTACCCAATGTGAAAAATAAACATTCTGGGCAAAGTCTATTGAATAAAACATAGAAGTATTTAAAGAAAAAAAATACCCAAATAATTATATACTTTGCTTGTTCATTTTCCATTTTACTTAAAAAAACAAGTGCATCAGGTGATAAATAAAAATCTTCTTCTAATAAAAGTAATAAAAGATCTGAACGATTTTGTAAGGTTTCAATTGAATTAAACACATAATTGAGCTAAAATTAAAATAGAATAATGTACATTGAGAATATATTTAAATCTATTCAAATATTCATGACATATGTAAGAACTGAATTTTAACCAATAAAAGACTATAAAAATATTATGTATAAAATGTTAACAGATGTCATTTTAACATCTATTGAATAACAACAGAAACTCAACTTACACGATGATTATTATAATTTATTATGTAGATTTTTGAGATTATGTTTAAATACAGTGATCAATGTCTTAGTAGAATACCGTTCATTATTAGTTTCTAACCTTCGGGAATGAAGTGATATATGCTTAACAATTCAGTAGGATTTCGAACTATGTGTTAGTAAAATCTTTTGTTTTTAATTTGTTAATAATTGATTAAAATAATTCTGTTAGAGTCATATCAATTTAGTTCACAAATCCTTTGTTTTTTAATGGTTTATTATAGCACTGAAGTTATATACGAAATAGTTACCCTTAATTTTCTCTATAGAAATTCTTTATTTCTCAGATCAATTTAAAAGTCTAAAAAACCAAAATACTAAATGATCGAAATCGATTTTCATTAAAATAATAAATCAAATATAACAAAATCAGAAATATTCAACTTACTTTCCACCACCAATGATGTTTTATTTGTACAATTGACACTTCTCTATAATGTCCATATTTATCTGGATATGGTGCATTTTTACATCGGGCAGCTAACGCTCTAAAGATACAATGTAAAATAAAGTATTGTTATATTAAGAAAATATCAGCATTAGAAAAAGCATGTTAGTGTGAAATGAGAAACAACCATTTCTTGCTCTTTGCAGTTATTTTGTTTATATTAGAGAAAAACGTACACAGAGGTGATCCAAAAACGTTTTCATTTATGTGGTTATTATTGGTTTTATTTTAGTTTCTAAACAACCTTCACCCACCTTTCCCTTTCATTACGTACTTCCGAACGTCTGTAAGAATAATTACATGATAAATAAGTGAAATATTCACTGATAAACATAATATTATACTTACTTATGTTTAGCTAAATCACGTGGACAATCATTTGGATCGAGACCAGGAAATTCATCTGGATAAAGTTGTTGAGAAAATGGATAAAAAATTTGAATCACCTATATATACATAAACAATTAAATTTTGTATTCAATTCATATAGAATAACTGGGACTCTAATCGTTATATATCTACCCATGTTATCAAAATCGCCAAGGTCTGTGCGATTAATCACGATTTTAAAAAATATCGACGATTATATCGCCAGTAAGAAATAGTTGTTTTATTGCAATTCCTACTAATCTAGACTTTTCGAAAAAAACTCGGCAAAAAGTCCTTAATTTTGGCGATTTTATCGCGATAGATCTCACAATCAATCGGCTCCTATATCGCGATAATATCGTCAATTTTTTCGAGATTTTTGGTGGTATGGATAGTGCAGTATCAAATGATGTTAAATTATCTAGTCTATTAAAATTCCGTCATTTATGATGAATATATTTCCACCCAAAAATAATCGTCACTTCGGACGATTTTATCCAAATCTTGGCCTATTGCGATAAATCTCACAATTAATCAGGTGCTAAATCAAGATTAAATCGTCGATGTTGATGACGTGGGTATATACAAATAGAAAAGCACTAAAGTAATTACGATAGGTAGAAATAATTATATTCCTATTTACTATCCCTGTCATTCATCGTACATTAGAACTTTTTCGAATTAGAAATAATTTACATAATCATAGCTAAAAATATGATTTTATCAGTTAGACTTTCGTAGAAGGAAATCATCTCGATATTATCATACTAATAAAAATCAAGCGTTACTGGAGATACAATGGTGTTTGAATTTTCTAACTACTGACCAGATGTTATACTTCTGCTTAATCTTATTTTTTTTAAATAAATATTATTCTAAAATCTAAAAATTAATTTTTATTACCGGAACAAATGTAATATTTGTTACAAGTATATTTATCTTTGGATCTATAAAATCATGACTGAATATCACTAATGTTTCATTTATTGTTTCAACTGAACGTAACATTTCAATAAATTTTTTTAAATAAACAACACGTGTATGTACTTGTACAAGTAGAACATATCGTGTTGATGATGAAAATAAATGTTTATTATACATAAATTGTTCATAATTTTTTCTTTCAACATATTTTCGATAATATTCAATTGTAGTTCGGTTAATAATAATTGATGTATTAGAATTTGCTATTGGATTAAATAATTTATCTTTATTTGTATTAGTATCATCAAATGGTAAAGCTAATGAAGTACTATCGATTGATTGTTGTTGAAGATCATAATATAATATTGTTGTTAATTTGATTGTAGTTATTATAAATAACCATAGAATAATATAACGAAGTATAATACAACGATACCGAAAAATACGAAGCATGATTTTTTTGATGAACACACCAGCCCATCAGAAATACAAAAGAAATTTTTTTTAATGTATTAAATATTCTATAAGAGTAATAAATTTGTTTAATTAATCATATTAAATAGATTCAAGTTCATCGAATGAATAAATTATTTTAATTCAATTACAAATGTTGTGAATATGATCTATTTAGAAAAGAAAAAAAAACGAATTTATAAGAATGTCCTTTGACGTAGGAAAAATAAAGAGTGACAAAATAAATGTTTTACAGTACATTACATTGTTTTATTAAACTAAAATCAAAAAGGCACTTTATGTTATGGAATTTTTAAAGTGGTCTTCGGAGTATTTAATCTTTTTGCATTAATTAAAAGTAACTTTTTTTTAAATAGTTTTCAAAGCAGAAAAATAGAGAATATCAAATAGCATGCTATAATCAATCGAAAGAAAAAAAACTAATAGAATCAAGAGTATTATTCTCGGTCTGATAGATTAATGAAACTATATACACGATATTTTTTTTAGACAATAAAATCAATTATTCTATTTTTACGGAACTATTTATAGAATAAGGACTATTAAGAATTTATAGAGAATTAATTTTGTGTGAGAAAACAAGCAAATGGCGCTCTGTGTTTTATTTAATCATGAGGAAGTGTAAAAAAGAGATCGATTCGTAAAAATCTTCTATCAATGAGAAAGATAGGAATAGTATACAGATGGCAGTAGACAACGACTCGATATAATCAAATAGAACATGATATGCTTCTAATATACATAATTCATAGAATTTATCTACCATGAGAATTTTTTTATTTATAAATTATTTGCAATTTATATTGTTCTAAATGAAATTTACTAATAATAAATATTCTGTGGGATTTAGTACTAACGTTGTAATATTTAACTCTGATACGCTTTAGATCGTTAACTTTATCAATGATGGAAGAAGTAGTACGAGTTTATAAATAAGTAATTAGAGTTACAAACGATAAAATAATAATACAAAACAGAGAGTTTTGCTAAGTTAAAATCAAGTATAGCCAGTATACTAGATGACTTCGATTATCTAGATATCGTATTTAGCTCAATCTTTGATTTGACTCTATGCATTTTATTGACAATATTATCATGAATGAATTAGTATAACGTTGTAAGAATTTGCTGCGTAAAACAGAACATATTACTAACTAAATTCATCGTGTAGATCAGTTAACTTTTGAGATACGTGCTTTATCTCTTTACATACAAACGTATCATTTTTATTAGTATACTCATTTTACAAGAAAATAATTTGACAGAAAATATTCATATTCATTTTTTGCCTGTATATTGTCAAAGGATATTTAATAAATTTAGAACGAAATTTTAAAGATATACTTATGAGAAAAGATGTCACTAAACAAAGATCCAATACTATTCTTGAATGACTCATCAGCTGTCTCTTTTTTAACTTCTTTTTTCATAAATTTTTCCAGATGTGTCCAGCTATCAATTCTAGGTAAGAAAAACAATGAATACTTTATAATTATTCGAACAATTAACATAAATTTTAGTTATCAAGTTACTATTACACCAGGTGCATATGTTTGTGAAGAACGTCTTCAATTAGTTGGTGAAATTTCAATTGGTATATAATCGAAAAATTGATTCATATTTCTGAAAATATTGTATTCTAGGAGCCAAAACAATTATTCATCCAGGTGTAAGTATAATTGCTGAGGCTGGTCCGATTTTTATTGGTGATGGAAATCTTATTGAAGAACAATGTGTTATTGCTAATCGGTAATTAAAACAATTGTTATATATTGAAGTTATTTTGTCAGAAAGAAAAAAGATATTTTTTTGTACTGTAGATTTCCACCTGGTAGTGATAAAGACCAAATGAATCAAGTTGTTATGATTATAGGAAATAATAATGTTTTTGAAGTTGGTTCACGTATGTTATTTAATTATAAATAATATTTTGTTACTTACTTACTTATTTATTTATAGAATGTGAAGCTCTTAAAGTTGGTGACAATAATATACTTGAATGTAAAGGTATGATGATGAAAATTACTTGAATTTATTTCTTAATAAACTAAGGAAAATTAATTTAGCTCAAGTTGGTCGTAGTGTTACATTAACAAGTGGTTGCGTTATTGGATCAAAATGTTCACTGACAACAAATGAAGTCTTACCAGAAAATACAGTTGTATTCGGTAGTGATCATCAACGGCGTACGATGCCCGATCGACCAGCTGTATATATATTATTTTTTCTTTATTGATAAGATCATTAAAAACAATATCTGTTTTTTATATTAATAGTTTCAAACTCATCAACTTGATTTTCTTGCACGTATTTTACCAACATCACATTATGTTCTTAAACATGGTACAAAAAGTCACACACCAGCAGCTACATGAACTATTTTCTTTACTTCTATCTTATATTTTAAAAAAAAAATTTTTTTTGTTTATGTTCGAGATAAGTCTTCTTTGTTTTTATGGTTCTGATAATACTTTATTGGATTTTGGATCTCACCTTTTTTTCTAATACGGGATAAATGGCATATTACTCTTTTTCAACCACATATTCTCTTTTTTTTCCTATTCATTAGTACGATATTTATACATGATAAGATATCATAGCATCATGTCGACATCTGTGTGTGATATACTCGACAAATTGTCTGTGATCCATCATGAACAAGAAAATAAAGATGGATGAAATTAGAGTATAGCCTTGCGTATGAGTTATTTTTCTTCTGTTCTAATATTATTCCTCATTTTTCTTGCACCGCCTATAATGATGTTGTACTCTATAAGCATGAATTAGCGTCACCGAGATATCAACAAATGATGAATGATTATTGATCTTGTGCAAAAAAAAATAATATAAAAGAAAATTTTTTCTAATGGATTTTCGTCGTTTCACAATGACGAATCCTACTGTGCTGTTCTCTAGTATAGCACACGAAGCATGGGGTCATAAAATTACTGATGAAGAAGAAGAAGATGAAAATGATGAACATCAAATCGATGAACATAATGCAAGTATACGAGCTCGACGTCGATTCAGAGT
The DNA here is from genome assembly GCA_905250115.1 of Adineta steineri. NCBI lineage: Eukaryota > Metazoa > Rotifera > Eurotatoria > Adinetida > Adinetidae > Adineta > Adineta steineri. Next base: position 770 of record CAJNOI010001686.1, on the reverse strand, counting down.
AAGTAAATATATATAGTATTATACTGATTTTTATTATATTAAAAACTATTAATCGAGTTGTCTCGAGTGTTAAAGATAAAAAGAAATGTCACACAGTTCTTATCGGATTGTCTGTTGCTAGAGAAATCATACGATATGAATCAGTCAAAGTCTCTCGAGAAACATAAATACTATTCAAAGTTAATGTGAATATAAATTGCTTTTATGACCATTATTTACGGCAATATTTCTATTCTAATGTGTTATTCTTAACTATCAATATTTGTTCTTTCTTTTTTCACAGATAGGAAATAAAAGAAAATCTCGTATTGTAGCTTATATGTCTATATATATATATGCGTTTCCAAATAGCTTCTTTGTATGTCACATATGGCTGTTACGGATTCTTTGAAAGTATTAACAAAGAAAATGCCAATAAGTGTTAACGTGTCTAACGGCATCAAAAATCTTTATTGCCTATTTCGAGTAAAGAGAATCGTTCGGTCGATCGATCGATGATATTTATTTTATTAATAATAACTAAACAAAGACGACCTTGACATCCCAATTCTGATCATATTAATTCGATACAAAACAGTCCACTACACACTAATAGGCTGTATATTTGCCACAGAAATATACATAAGAATGTAAAAAAAAAAAAGATAACAGAAACGTTTGGGAATGATAATAACAGGAAAACGCATTAGAAATGCCATCTGCACAGATTTGCAGCAAGACAAAGGTCTGAAAAGATAAAGAAATAAGTAGTATAATCATTAATAATTATA
>CAJNOI010001685.1:0-13162 GCA_905250115.1 Adineta steineri | reverse complement strand
TGCACCCCCTCGCTTTTAGAGATTGAAGAACTGAGATTTTACGTTTCCTCCCCTGCTTTGAAGATCTCAGTACGCCCCTCATTTTCACTGATATTTAAAATTGTATAAAATCCTTATTTATGATAACTACATTATGTCTTTTGTTCACTGTATTTTCTTCAGTAATAATTAATAAAACAAAATTTATTTATATTAATTTTCTTTGCAAATAATTCACAAATATTTTTTATTATATTAAAAAAATAAAAATAAAGTAATTTTTAAATATAAATTATTAGTTTGGAATTTCATTATCAAAATGTATATTTAAATAATTCATTTTTCCAGTTAGGTCAGAAATATTATTTAAAGTATGAACAAATGTTCCATCAGATTTTTCATATGATAATAAATTTGACTATCAAATATTTGTATAGATATTTTATTATTTAATACTTCACTCGATGAAATTACTTTAAGATGTTCATTATCTTGTTTTGTTAGTAAATATCGTCCTGGACAATTTTTTATTTCCTTCCACGAATACAATATAAATACAGTAAACTCTCGTATAATGAACTCCCTCCTTTGTGAACACCCCGTTTAACTGAATACTTCGAGAACGCCCGAGCATATTTTGCTGGTTTTGAACCCCTCCTATATGAAAACCCCTTGATTCTGAATGTGAACGGTTTTTTTGAGCCCGACTGTATATATGAACCTTGTAATGTGAACAATAATAGATGGCGTTACACTTAAAAAAAACATTTCGATGAATTTTATTGGCTATATAACTATATCCATACAGAATATAAAAAGAAGAGAATAAAGAGAAACAATAAGAGAGATTCTTTCATTATCTGCCTATTAATTATGGCAGTAAGAAATGACTTAAATTTAGAAGAAAAGGTTAATTTAATTAAAGAAAGTGAACAAGGAATGTCTTATCGAGTATTAAAGGATAAATTTCATGTATCACTTGGCAGTATATCAAATATTCTTAAAAGAAAAAATGAATATTTGGACGATTATGAATGTAACAAGAACAAATAAAATGAAACGAAAATTACGTTCTTTCGTTCTTCAGTTTCAATTTAAGCTAATCGATATATATCTTGACGGAAAGAATTTAAAATAAAAGACTATTCAAGAGTATTTCCAGCGGATTTAAAGAAAATCTCCATTTCTTATTTAAAATAGTTGTATTAAAAAGTATTTTGTGATAAATAATGATAAACTATTGAATAAAAGTATCAAGTGATGATCAGAGAGTACAGAAAATAGTAAAGGAATTGTATTTAGATTAATTTTAGTCAAACTCCCTCCTATATGATCACCCCATCATTGTGAACGTTTTCGTAGGAACCAGCGGTGTTCACATTAGCGAGGTTCTACTGTAGCTTCATAAAACATAGATCTTCATTTTCCATATGTTCTACAATAATAATAAATCAGACGTTTTAATAATAGATACTAATATATCCGAATATCTGAAATAAAGACAACTGAATTTTAAAACTGATGATGTTAGTCGTTTCTCTTATAAAATCATCTTTGCTGTAGTATTGTTTACACATGAAAACCGTATTCTAAAATATTTCGAAATTCTACGATTTTTAAATCGTTTCATCATCATAATAAACTACGATCAGTTTACTTTGTGACTGAATAACATTTATAATGAGTTGATTATTTCATCAATAACAACAAAAGTCTTTGATCAGATACCTATTATCTCAGACAACACATGTTTTATTTCTTTTTTTTTGTCTAAAACCTAAAGTTTAATGTACAATGTATTAATACAATAAAATTTGTTTCTCAGAACGCACAATGTCACCATATATGTTAAAAAATATCAAAAAAGAAGCTGAGTTTTGATTAAAAACTAACCATGACATTTGTAATAAGTATAAATGGTATTCGTTAGTTATTAAAAACTATGTTCTACAATTAAGAGAGACTAGTTTATTTCTGAAAGGTTCAATGGAAAGATTGTGTGTTGATGAAGTTCGAGGAATTAAAGATTATTTTGCAGGATGTTTGCCTAATGTATAGTTAAGAATTGTATTGTTATACGATAAATTATGTTGAACTGTTGAATTCATGGTAGCAGTAGCAGGTTCAGCAAGGGTGTATTGATTTGCTGTAGGTATAGCAGTGTCAGATGTAGGCAATTTTTGTTCTAAAGAGTTATCTTTTTTAACTCGATGATTTGCTTCTATAAATAAAGTAATAGAGAACACAATCGAAATAAACATTAAAGCACCAGCTATCAATTGTGTCCAGATTAACTTAACTTTGATATTATATAAAGTGGATGTATCTAGAACACTATAAGTATCAAACATGTATTTTCTGTAAGAATAATAATAGTAATACCTAGTATAATAATCACAACTATCTGTAAAAAAGCATTGAGTAGGATGTGTTAAGAAATAAGCATCAAAGCTGACAATACACAAGGCAAACGGTATCGCAAAACATTGGAAAATGAGTGTTGCTACTCCACAACTACGAGTTCGACAACAACAACCTATCAAAAGTTATTGATAAAAAAAAAATAGAGTAACAATAATTAAGTAGATCAAAATGCATACTTGTACTTGCTAATGATATCGATGCGAAGATAAAAAATGGAAATACCCAAAATCCAACAAAGGCATTCATTCGTGGAAAATTAATAAAAATGCCAGGAATTTCACAACCGATAATAATCGCAGTAAGAAACATTTGAGCAATTGATATTGGAATAGTAAGTGTAGTTGGAAAATGCTGTCGCCATAATCGTTTCCTTTGTTGATTATTACTTACATCCATGTGGACAATTCTAAATAAGGCGAAAAATAATTATATCGATGAATGATGACAACACACGTTTTGTTCTCTATATAAATATTTTCTGGATCAAATAGTTGATAAAATATGTCACTATTGTATTATGAAAAGTCTATATGACAATATAGGTAGTAAAAGAAATTTTAAAAATGAAATAGAATAAATAAGAACATAATATCTTTACAGATAAATTTAATGCAATAGTTATTTATCTATGCAGATAATTATAATAAAAATAATTATATTTATGTTCATTTTAATTGTACTAAAGTATAATTCAGTTAGTTTCAGTCTTAACAGCTCTCATACATCATTTCTAGAAGAACTGAGAAAGTACAAATTTTGTCTTACTTGTAAAGAACAATCAAATTTATTTTTATTTAACAATGTTGTGCAAATATGTTGTATGTGACAATAATCAAAAATGAATATAATTACAAAACGGCTTCATTGAAGACCTACGAGTTTTTATATATTATTAAAATAATAGATAGAAATACTTTGAAGTATTCTTTATTGATTATCATTTGATAATAAAACCATTTCTTTCAGGACTTTCTTCGGGAAAAGATACTGTAAGATATTTTAGCAATCTCTATTACTAATATTAGAACAGCGGCTGAGTCTGGACCGGGACCAAGAACATACTAGACTCAAGATTGCTACGATCGGAACCAGAAAAGCTTAATCCTGCATATCTCTAGTGGCTACACATACGAATACTTAGCGTAGTGCTCGATTTATAATAATTACTATTTAAACCAATATCTTATGTACGATTTTCGAAAAGCAATATTTTTGCGGTGAACAACATAGAATATGAGTTATTTGGAATATTTTATTTCAGTAAAAAAGTGAGATTGACTCAAATTTTAAGCTACATGAATTCTTATTTTTCAAAACAGTTGTCTCGACTAATCAGACTGTATGAAGTTATTACCTACATAACTCTTTAGAATTTTAGTAGCACCGTTTATATTGGAGTTCGATGGATATTCTTTTTTATTCGTTTAGGTTTCTGTTCCAAGCACTTTCGCTTTTTAGATTCTACCGATCTAGTGCTTTCTCTGGCGACTTGTTTTATTTCAATTAAAATAAATTATCGAACAACAAAATCTTTTTATTGATAAAAATATTAAAACTTCAGCGATTCATAATCGAGTATAAGATGGATTTCACCATGAGATGGTTTACCAGATTTCGATGGAAGATCATACCAAGTATCACTATGACCTGAGAAAAATAGATTATCATTAACAATAAAAAAAAGATATTTTAAGTCTAGAGAAAAATACCTGTGTCATATAAATCTTCCAAATTAATTTGTATAGAACCGATTATATCGTTTCTAATTCGATCTTTATCATAGACGTCGACATGAAGAATATTTTGACCTTTCAAATGATTGCTACATAAAATTAATAAAATAATAAAAAATAAAATAAGATAAAATCATACAAGAAAAATACTTGATTCCACATAGGATTTTTATTATTCCTTATGACTTTTGTTTTTTGTATTTGTTCTTTGTCATCGAAATAAATTGTAACAAATGGGTCACTTTCACTCCATAAATCTTTCTTTTTCAAGTTTTTTCCTTCGATAATTGTCACTTGTAATTGGGCCATTCAATACTTCACCTGATGAAATTATTATTCGACTGAATAATTACCAATTTTCTATCGTCAGTAAAGAGGAAGAAAAAAAGATTCATCTATCTATACCTATATTTATTGACGGAAAAACTAGGCAAAGACAAGAATAAGCACGTGTTGTCAAGTTATATGTAACATATATATTCGAATATATAACAGAACAACATCGATAAAACCTCTCGGTCTTTTTTTATGCACAAAATAATATAGATATTTCATATAAAACGATAATGAAACTAAATAAAATAAATATATAGTTATTTCTTTATGAGAAGGTGAAATCAAAAATAATTTATGTTCATACAGAGTTACATAATTATATTTATGTTTTCATTTACGATTTAAAGAGTGCAATATCTATTACGATAACAATAACAGCGTAGAATAAATGACTAGAAATATCCTTAAAAGATCAACATCATACGAAGTCTTTTTTTTTATTAATACTAATTTTTTCAAACCAATCACTTTATTTATCACATGATATCATGTATAATTTATTCTCGACTAATTCAAAGCTCATCAATTGTGGCTACGGATATCATTTGAAAAAAAGAATAATAAATTTTTAATTTTGTATGTATGCTTTTGATAAAATTTGTGAAGTCTTGTATTTATAGATACGAGAACAGAGATGAGATAAACTGGATGTAATCGTCATGATTGCAAATAATTAATATTGTATGCATTCAATATTCTATTACACATACTAAACAAAATATAATCAATTTAAACTCGAATGTCTTTTTATTTTTCTTGTCGTTACATTTTTTATTTAGATATTTTTTTAACATGTCTCAACGATAAATCAACAGGAGCGATATAAAATTACGCGCACTATACTCTAGCATATGTTTTCAGTCATAGTTTACAACATTTTTCATAATAAAGGTTCTTATTTATAGTGGATATCTTGAATACCCCAATATGATATGTCTGTTGCTTCATGATCATTGACTTTACGTAATTTTTCTACTGATTTTTTTCATGTTCTCTATCATAAAACATATTTAATATTCAATCGAAAATTCTCAATAATAATATTGCTCGAATTCTCAGTTATACGAACTATCATAAATCATTATTCTATCAATTACACTTTGGACAATTTAATAATTATAGTTAGCATATTAAACCTTTGGAGAGCATAAAACACGTGATAGAAAAACGAAACAAACAAGCTAATTTGCGTTCTATGTCACCAGTTATTACGCTCTTTTTTCTATATGATATAAGCAAAATCTACATGAAGAAGCAAGAAAGGGCGTTGTTATTTGTGCATTATTAATAAAATAAATTCTTAGTAGTGAAAAAATATATCGTCTGTTTATTTTCATCTCATAAACCATTCGAAATATTGTATATGATTACATACTTGATTTATCACATTTATAAAGAAAAGAGACATATATCAGCAAAAAATATGAAAGTATAGTTATTCAATCGTCTTATATTTCTTTGAAAACTTACAACAAAAAGGAAACATGTATTTTACACAATTTTTCATTCTAGTTTGAGCATTAGTTATACTATTTATAATTACTTCAAGTAGGCAGTTTTCAAATTTTATAATTATAGATAATAATAATAATATAGTTTGAATTAAAATCATTTGCAGATGACGCTACTCAACAATATGTAGTCAATAAAAAAGTCATTGTTTGAAGATGTACATTAACACTAGATTTTGAGGAAGACTCATATTATTATAATGGATTATTAATACGTCAAACTATCTAGTATATATTGACTGGAACTATTGTCAAGTGAATAAAACTATATCATACATTTATTATTCTAGGAAATTACAAGTTGATATTTTACTCACATTATCATTAACTGTTATCGATACAAATAATTGTTTATAGCTATCGTTAATACAGCTATTGATTTATGGTATTATAATTCTGCAGGTGTTTATTCACATTTCTAACAAATTCAAGTAACATTCAATACAATTTATCGAGGATATTATGGCAGACTTACAACACAAACTACTATTAAATCGATTTATTATTGAAGTGAACATACATATCACATACTGGACAAATTTTTTTCAATAATAATTATACAACTTTAGTTCAAGCTATTTCATCTTACAGTTCAAATCAAGTTTCACGCACATTCAATAGTGTTGATTCATTGCTCATTTTAGCATATGTTCCTTCCGATATAGATGTTAGTGCCGCAGTAATAGCAAATATCATATTAAAAGTTGATTCAACTATTGAAAGCAGCAGTAGTAACAGTAATATTATTGATACACGGTTCAAATCGTGTTGTTATTGCTTGTAGATTTAGTAAAACAACTTTACTTAGTTTTTTCTTCTTTCTGATTATTATATTTTGTCAATTTATCATCTTTTAAAATGATAATTATAATGAGTATTTAATTATTTTGAACTAGCTTTTAGTAATAAATATTAATTTGTACAACGAGATAACCTAGCGCAAAAGAGCTAAAACCCATTCGAAAAATAACACTTTATTAAGTAAGTTTGGTCGTTGTCTCTATCGATAGAGCTGTACATGAAATCAAATTACTAACAGATATTCAAAACATTACGTATGCAGAACAGAACTGATGATTTTGAATGGTTGTCTACTATTGTTATAAATTGTATACATCATTTTTATGCTACGTTTTCATGAAGGTCTATTTCGACCTGAGAAATCCAGATGATTATTTTATTTGATGCAATACAATTCCTTTAAACTTGTTACTAAAATTTGACTGATATTAAAATAATTACTTTTTATCGATAATTATCGAAATATTGTGCTCACATGAAGAAAATAAATTTAAATTTTCTTTTTTATTGATATCTGCTAGTTTTCAAGCAAATTAAATTGGCCTTTATTTAATGAATAATCAAAAATTACACTGTATTTTTATTTTGTCTGTTTGACGTGTTTTTCTCTGACTTGTTTTTGCAATGATACGAACATGACCAGACTGATGAAGCAGCTCCATAAACATCAATATGAAGAATAACGAGAGGACTACACTTTTAGTTCGTCATAATTTCTTCATACAAATTTTGATTATATGTTTTGCAATTTTCTGTCCTTGAATGATATTATTTGTCAAAACAAAAATAATAACACTAATAGTGACTAGCAAATTCCGAGTATTTGGACTGATGAAAACCACTGATAAATATTCACTCACCTTTACATAGAAAAAAAGAACCCATAGACATAATCAGTCACGCTAGTGTTTGATAAACAACAGTGTAGTAACTACGTGCGGTTGATTAAAAAAAAAGATACTCCAACGAGCGAGAAAAGAAAAAAACACCATTAACTCATATTCTTCACTACGTATTAAACAGAAACGCATTCATAATTCGTTAATTTTTATAGAAATCGGCAACAAAAATTACAAGTAAATTTTCTTTATCTGTTATTTAAGAACATATACACACAAATTATGATACCGTCGTTTCTTCAATATCTTCGCTGTAGACTCGTATTAGTATGAAAAGTTATTGACAATGATAAAAAAAAATTGAACTTGATCATCATTGTCTGATCTTCTTAGTGTCAAGAATTTGGTTCACAAAGCTGAGTTAGATAGATTTAAGTGCGGAATAAGCTCGAGAGGTTAAGTAATTCAATATACTCCATTCCGATCAGTTTTTGATATAGCATTATGACAGCAGGTTACAGAAAATTTTAATTCAGAATGCGACATGAAGCTGAGGTCTGTGGCATATATCTGAGAGGTATGAACCGATAATACTCAAACTGAGGCTATCCAAGTGACTAGATCAAATAATTGGCTCCTATAGAATTTGAGACGAAACCGAATAGCACGCTCTTGAAATCGAATGATCTCAACATCCAGGATTCGTTAGTAGGTTTTTTGTCAGCCATTAGGAACAGCTCGATCGAAAGCCATCATGGTTGTAACATCCACTTCTCCCCACAATCATCAAAAAAGTTTAGTTTTTTCCTAGGCGAAACCCATAGTTTTCTTGCATTCTATTAGCAAAAATAACGAATTAAAAATTTTTATTTGATTAAAAGGAAAATATGGATGCTGGTAAAAGCAGTAGCAATAACAATATCACAGGTCCAGTACTAATACGTCTACAAAACGCAAATCCACTTCTTTATACATTAGCCCAAGATCACATGAATATTCAACCTTATTGGATCATGATTTTACAATTAATTGCTACAGACATTCTTTTTCAACGTATGTGGAATAGAATTCGTTACGGAACATGGTCTACTACACAGGAAATCGCAATAGGACGTTTTGTACTCAACATACAAACTAGTAAATATCGAGAAGTGCGAAATGTAGCTGTACGTTGGCAAAATTATTTGATGTCGAGACGATCCACGACTACTCGAGAACCAACTAGAAGGCTAAGCACTACTAAACAGCATTCGAAACATAAAGATGTTGCAACTCAATCAACTAATTTGCACAACATCAGGACTACTGATTTATTATTGCGTTTCTTTCATTTAGCTCAGTCAGTATTCGAACCACACATTGAAGAATCAGAAGAAAAACTTAATGAATATTCTCGCAAATTGAAATTTGATAGTTTTGACTGTTTCTTTCACTCTCTACCCTTATTGGGACATGCAATTTGGTATTGCTATATACAATCATCGTGCATGCAGGCTCAATATGCCACTATATGGAACTGTTATAATGCATTTGGCTATCGTCTCTATAACTATATATTTGTCTCTTATTGTTCCTTTTTCTGGCTTTTTGTGACCAAAAGTTTCATTCTAGTTAACGGGCTAGAAATACCCAAGGATGGTGAATACTCTCTGTTAAAAATCTTAAAAATCATAGATTATTATGTGGGTCTATGGGCATCGCGCCTCACAATCGCATTTGTTGGTTGTCTCATCTTCCCTTATCTTTTGACAAATGTCATACCAATGGCAGCTGCCTATACATTTATGATTATTATCTATATACAGTTCTGGATATGTGCATTAGTTTTCTGTGGGATTATTTCATTTATTCCAATCTTTGATCGACTCGTACTTGGCATCGTAAAACTTCTTGAGGGAGACTATCGTCGCCTTATGGGTCTTCTTCTAATGTATCCATTTACTATTCTTACTTTTCCGATATTACTATCTGTTTGTTATAACTATTCACAATATATATACTATGGTGATGATTATTATGGTACTATGGCAGATGAATATCATTCACGCGATACACACACCTATTTCAACGTTTTTCGAGCATCGCGTAACGAACAGGCTCATAGCTTATTGAACTTCTTTTAAACTATTATCTTTTCATAAGCATTTTATAAACTTTGCATAATCATAGAGGAAAGATCTTCACTTAGAAATATGTTTTTGAGTGAGAATCTACTAAAAAATACGTGAATAATATGTCTGTACTGTTATTTTCTACTTGATCAAGTTCTATTTCCTCTCGTTCTTCTGTTCCTACTTATGAGATTCATGAATTCAACTTTTCGACGATTCTCCAGAATCTTTTCTTTTCATAACTTAATTTTTTTCTTTTTCTCTTTATGCATGGATTTTTCTGCTGCTATATATATCTTTCTTCATTTTTAATTTGGTCACTTTATTCTTTACTCTTTTCTCCCGTGCTTTCTTGTTTTTTCTATTGATATATACTCTTAGGATCTTAGAAACACAGTACTTTACATAATAAAAAAATGTCTTTATCGACTATTTTACGCGGGTTTTCGATCGGTTATAGTTTAGTTAAAAGAAAGAGGTTTGGGTAGGTATAGGACGCAAATTATACCTCAAATCCAGACGCTGTGCTCTTGGATCTGTAATTTGATTTGCATAGAAGTTGTGGATGTGGTTTTATCTTTTCTCAAATCACACCCTCAAGATGATGGCTAGTATATCAATTCGGTTAATCATAGAATATGACTTACCTTATGAATTATCTAATTCGAATTCGAATATAATTGAAGGCTCAACTGTCCAACATTGGTTCGAGAATAACTATAAAAAATCAATTTTTTTAAATGTAGGAATAGATTTAGTTTAGAAGCGAAGAGAAAAATAACAGGAAAACAATAATGAGAGTTGTAGAAGTGAGGAGATCAAAACGGAAGAAGGATCTACAGTGAGGATGTGTTTTTGAAACTAAGGAGATATCAAAAACTGAGGGTGAAAGGAACTGACAGATGTCTAAAGCGAAGATAAGGGGGTATTACAAGTTAGATGGGGTGGGGTGGCAAACCTGAAGAGTGTATATCTATTCCCGTAACAAAGGATAACTAAAACTAAATCTATTCTTAGTTTGGACATCATTTTGCACTCTGAGTACTTTTGATCTTTTTTTTTGTAAATTAACTAATAAACAAAATCTCTTATGGGTGTTTGTAGTAATATGTATTCTCCTCATATTTCATTGTATGTTCCCGAAGCTTTTACCGTTAAAAATATTTCTAACTTTAAACAATAAATTCTGCGTTTCTATGACACCATACAAAATCTAAACTAATAACGGTACTTATCACATATATAAAGTTTGCTTTAAGTGTAAAAAAAAATATTGGAAAGTATGTTCGAGATGTCCTAGTATCTTTTTACTGTCTATACATTTCGTAGAATAAAAATTATATATATTTAGCTGATTTAGAAGAAGAGAATAAAAGATATAAGAAACTGATAAAATGCATTTTTATTCTTGTCCAAAACCATACGATATTTGAAATTATGTATCATGAATGCGATATAATAAACAATTCTATATGAGTAAGTGTATTATCTTGTCTATAAATCAGAACTAAATCATTACATAAAGTATATTTGGTATTTTAAAAATATGAAGGAAGTGTATGAATTTCATCGTCAATATACATATTATAAAATGAACGTTTGTAAATATAAAGACCACAAATACAGAGACCAAATATGATAAAAAACATATAGAGGAAAATACTAAACCATATGCCATTGATTGATGAAGCAAATTGATGGCATATCAATGTATCTGCCTTATATATTGTAGCCAAAGGTAGAGGACATGTATCAGTTGTCACCTGTAGAACTTTTTTTACATAGTCTGTAAACTAAAAAATAAATCAAAATAAAATAAAATGATTCTTGCTTAACATTCATTATCTTTGAATACTAACATTATCAATACTTTGATTAACAAAGTTTGCTGACAATACTGGATTTGAACTAACTATATGGTCGAATTGCGTTTTAATAGTTTGTAAATCCGTGTGAATCTGTTGTACTTGCTCTTTAATGCTGCTCGAATTACTTATCATAGAAAAATTAGCGAGAAGTTCGAGATCCGATACAATATTAATATCTTTAATTGAACTATTGAATTGCTCACTAATTATTTTATTAAGTTGATTCATTGCTTGAACAACATTATCTTGCAAAGGAACCAAATGATGATCGAAAAAGTGTTCACTAAAATGAGTTTGATTTTGACAGTCATTAATAATAGTTTTGATTGTAGTTGGCACATCTAATCCATCAATCAGTAAACTATCTTCCGCTGGTCCAAGCAGTTCATCTAATTTAAAATAAATTTAAAAAAAGATAATTAATACTAATAAAATAAGCTTTACCAAGTAAAAATGGTACAAGAAATGATTGATCATCGTGAGCTACTCGACAAGCACCTTGAACAAAAAGAGTACTCGCATACAAAACACCAGTGAGAAGAATAATTATAACGAACATAATTATTATTAGTGTAAAGAATATTCGCATGCAACAAAGCGCTCTATTTGAAGATTTATTCAATGGCGGTTCTTCCATAAACAGGTCATTGGTTCTTATTGATGATTCAGATTGTCTATTATTAAAATATAATGAAAATTTGCCATAATCAATCCGATTTTGTTCGAATTTTGGGAGGGTGTGGGTGTGAGTCGGTGTAGGTATGAATTCAGAGAAGATACATACTCACACCCACAGTAGTTTCAAGGTCGACTCGTATAATCCATACTCATTCTCTGAGCTCAGAAACTCAAGCATTCGGAGCACTACCTCATGATTAATACAAAAAGTTGTTATTTCTAGAAATTCACTTTTTACTTTTCACCTTCTTCATTCTGTGAGTGCACTTCAGGCTTCGTTTCATACTAAAGACCACGCGGCATGGTATGTATTTTAACAAAAAAGAATGATGCAGTTACAATAACGCACATAAGTAACGAATTCATTCAACAAGGTAAAACACACTGCAAGTATGTCTTCATCTTCCGATAAACCTCATCACGATCATGACAAGAAATTCAGCGTAAAAGACGGACTTGCTAGTACGACTCCTCATGCTCTACTTGGAGATGGTACTTCAGCAACGATTGCAGGTGCCCATTCAACAAGCGGTGCAAATCAGCAACCACATGGAACCACAAACGCAGGGCGTGCACCACCGACAAATACTAATCCTGCAGGTCATAGAAGTAGGTTTTCAGCTAAGCACGTTTTTTCAAACTAATATGCATGGTTTTATTATCTTTATTTTAGATTAAGTCAGCTTATCTGCATTCAAGATCTGACGACAAAACTAAACACATTTTCAATTAATTTCACCTTATATGAATAGATTTTTTTTCGTTTTCAAATAAAATCCAGCGTGCTTTTGATTACATTTTTTTATCAGAATTTTAGTCGTTATACGAAGGGTGTAGGGTGTGGGTGTGTAAAAATATATTCCATACCCGCACCCTTAAAAT
>CAJNOI010001684.1:0-13162 GCA_905250115.1 Adineta steineri | reverse complement strand
TGCACCCCCTCGCTTTTAGAGATTGAAGAACTGAGATTTTACGTTTCTTCCCCTGCTTTGAAGATCTCAGTACGCCCCTCATTTTCACTGATATTTAAAATTGTATAAAATCCTTATTTATGATAACTACATTATGTCTTTTGTTCACTGTATTTTCTTCAGTAATAATTAATAAAACAAAATTTATTTATATTAATTTTCTTTGCAAATAATTCACAAATATTTTTTATTATATTAAAAAAATAAAAATAAAGTAATTTTTAAATATAAATTATTAGTTTGGAATTTCATTATCAAAATGTATATTTAAATAATTCATTTTTCCAGTTAGGTCAGAAATATTATTTAAAGTATGAACAAATGTTCCATCAGATTTTTCATATGATAATAAATTTGACTATCAAATATTTGTATAGATATTTTATTATTTAATACTTCACTCGATGAAATTACTTTAAGATGTTCATTATCTTGTTTTGTTAGTAAATATCGTCCTGGACAATTTTTTATTTCCTTCCACGAATACAATATAAATACAGTAAACTCTCGTATAATGAACTCCCTCCTTTGTGAACACCCCGTTTAACTGAATACTTCGAGAACGCCCGAGCATATTTTGCTGGTTTTGAACCCCTCCTATATGAAAACCCCTTGATTCTGAATGTGAACGGTTTTTTTGAGCCCGACTGTATATATGAACCTTGTAATGTGAACAATAATAGATGGCGTTACACTTAAAAAAAACATTTCGATGAATTTTATTGGCTATATAACTATATCCATACAGAATATAAAAAGAAGAGAATAAAGAGAAACAATAAGAGAGATTCTTTCATTATCTGCCTATTAATTATGGCAGTAAGAAATGACTTAAATTTAGAAGAAAAGGTTAATTTAATTAAAGAAAGTGAACAAGGAATGTCTTATCGAGTATTAAAGGATAAATTTCATGTATCACTTGGCAGTATATCAAATATTCTTAAAAGAAAAAATGAATATTTGGACGATTATGAATGTAACAAGAACAAATAAAATGAAACGAAAATTACGTTCTTTCGTTCTTCAGTTTCAATTTAAGCTAATCGATATATATCTTGACGGAAAGAATTTAAAATAAAAGACTATTCAAGAGTATTTCCAGCGGATTTAAAGAAAATCTCCATTTCTTATTTAAAATAGTTGTATTAAAAAGTATTTTGTGATAAATAATGATAAACTATTGAATAAAAGTATCAAGTGATGATCAGAGAGTACAGAAAATAGTAAAGGAATTGTATTTAGATTAATTTTAGTCAAACTCCCTCCTATATGATCACCCCATCATTGTGAACGTTTTCGTAGGAACCAGCGGTGTTCACATTAGCGAGGTTCTACTGTAGCTTCATAAAACATAGATCTTCATTTTCCATATGTTCTACAATAATAATAAATCAGACGTTTTAATAATAGATACTAATATATCCGAATATCTGAAATAAAGACAACTGAATTTTAAAACTGATGATGTTAGTCGTTTCTCTTATAAAATCATCTTTGCTGTAGTATTGTTTACACATGAAAACCGTATTCTAAAATATTTCGAAATTCTACGATTTTTAAATCGTTTCATCATCATAATAAACTACGATCAGTTTACTTTGTGACTGAATAACATTTATAATGAGTTGATTATTTCATCAATAACAACAAAAGTCTTTGATCAGATACCTATTATCTCAGACAACACATGTTTTATTTCTTTTTTTTTGTCTAAAACCTAAAGTTTAATGTACAATGTATTAATACAATAAAATTTGTTTCTCAGAACGCACAATGTCACCATATATGTTAAAAAATATCAAAAAAGAAGCTGAGTTTTGATTAAAAACTAACCATGACATTTGTAATAAGTATAAATGGTATTCGTTAGTTATTAAAAACTATGTTCTACAATTAAGAGAGACTAGTTTATTTCTGAAAGGTTCAATGGAAAGATTGTGTGTTGATGAAGTTCGAGGAATTAAAGATTATTTTGCAGGATGTTTGCCTAATGTATAGTTAAGAATTGTATTGTTATACGATAAATTATGTTGAACTGTTGAATTCATGGTAGCAGTAGCAGGTTCAGCAAGGGTGTATTGATTTGCTGTAGGTATAGCAGTGTCAGATGTAGGCAATTTTTGTTCTAAAGAGTTATCTTTTTTAACTCGATGATTTGCTTCTATAAATAAAGTAATAGAGAACACAATCGAAATAAACATTAAAGCACCAGCTATCAATTGTGTCCAGATTAACTTAACTTTGATATTATATAAAGTGGATGTATCTAGAACACTATAAGTATCAAACATGTATTTTCTGTAAGAATAATAATAGTAATACCTAGTATAATAATCACAACTATCTGTAAAAAAGCATTGAGTAGGATGTGTTAAGAAATAAGCATCAAAGCTGACAATACACAAGGCAAACGGTATCGCAAAACATTGGAAAATGAGTGTTGCTACTCCACAACTACGAGTTCGACAACAACAACCTATCAAAAGTTATTGATAAAAAAAAAATAGAGTAACAATAATTAAGTAGATCAAAATGCATACTTGTACTTGCTAATGATATCGATGCGAAGATAAAAAATGGAAATACCCAAAATCCAACAAAGGCATTCATTCGTGGAAAATTAATAAAAATGCCAGGAATTTCACAACCGATAATAATCGCAGTAAGAAACATTTGAGCAATTGATATTGGAATAGTAAGTGTAGTTGGAAAATGCTGTCGCCATAATCGTTTCCTTTGTTGATTATTACTTACATCCATGTGGACAATTCTAAATAAGGCGAAAAATAATTATATCGATGAATGATGACAACACACGTTTTGTTCTCTATATAAATATTTTCTGGATCAAATAGTTGATAAAATATGTCACTATTGTATTATGAAAAGTCTATATGACAATATAGGTAGTAAAAGAAATTTTAAAAATGAAATAGAATAAATAAGAACATAATATCTTTACAGATAAATTTAATGCAATAGTTATTTATCTATGCAGATAATTATAATAAAAATAATTATATTTATGTTCATTTTAATTGTACTAAAGTATAATTCAGTTAGTTTCAGTCTTAACAGCTCTCATACATCATTTCTAGAAGAACTGAGAAAGTACAAATTTTGTCTTACTTGTAAAGAACAATCAAATTTATTTTTATTTAACAATGTTGTGCAAATATGTTGTATGTGACAATAATCAAAAATGAATATAATTACAAAACGGCTTCATTGAAGACCTACGAGTTTTTATATATTATTAAAATAATAGATAGAAATACTTTGAAGTATTCTTTATTGATTATCATTTGATAATAAAACCATTTCTTTCAGGACTTTCTTCGGGAAAAGATACTGTAAGATATTTTAGCAATCTCTATTACTAATATTAGAACAGCGGCTGAGTCTGGACCGGGACCAAGAACATACTAGACTCAAGATTGCTACGATCGGAACCAGAAAAGCTTAATCCTGCATATCTCTAGTGGCTACACATACGAATACTTAGCGTAGTGCTCGATTTATAATAATTACTATTTAAACCAATATCTTATGTACGATTTTCGAAAAGCAATATTTTTGCGGTGAACAACATAGAATATGAGTTATTTGGAATATTTTATTTCAGTAAAAAAGTGAGATTGACTCAAATTTTAAGCTACATGAATTCTTATTTTTCAAAACAGTTGTCTCGACTAATCAGACTGTATGAAGTTATTACCTACATAACTCTTTAGAATTTTAGTAGCACCGTTTATATTGGAGTTCGATGGATATTCTTTTTTATTCGTTTAGGTTTCTGTTCCAAGCACTTTCGCTTTTTAGATTCTACCGATCTAGTGCTTTCTCTGGCGACTTGTTTTATTTCAATTAAAATAAATTATCGAACAACAAAATCTTTTTATTGATAAAAATATTAAAACTTCAGCGATTCATAATCGAGTATAAGATGGATTTCACCATGAGATGGTTTACCAGATTTCGATGGAAGATCATACCAAGTATCACTATGACCTGAGAAAAATAGATTATCATTAACAATAAAAAAAAGATATTTTAAGTCTAGAGAAAAATACCTGTGTCATATAAATCTTCCAAATTAATTTGTATAGAACCGATTATATCGTTTCTAATTCGATCTTTATCATAGACGTCGACATGAAGAATATTTTGACCTTTCAAATGATTGCTACATAAAATTAATAAAATAATAAAAAATAAAATAAGATAAAATCATACAAGAAAAATACTTGATTCCACATAGGATTTTTATTATTCCTTATGACTTTTGTTTTTTGTATTTGTTCTTTGTCATCGAAATAAATTGTAACAAATGGGTCACTTTCACTCCATAAATCTTTCTTTTTCAAGTTTTTTCCTTCGATAATTGTCACTTGTAATTGGGCCATTCAATACTTCACCTGATGAAATTATTATTCGACTGAATAATTACCAATTTTCTATCGTCAGTAAAGAGGAAGAAAAAAAGATTCATCTATCTATACCTATATTTATTGACGGAAAAACTAGGCAAAGACAAGAATAAGCACGTGTTGTCAAGTTATATGTAACATATATATTCGAATATATAACAGAACAACATCGATAAAACCTCTCGGTCTTTTTTTATGCACAAAATAATATAGATATTTCATATAAAACGATAATGAAACTAAATAAAATAAATATATAGTTATTTCTTTATGAGAAGGTGAAATCAAAAATAATTTATGTTCATACAGAGTTACATAATTATATTTATGTTTTCATTTACGATTTAAAGAGTGCAATATCTATTACGATAACAATAACAGCGTAGAATAAATGACTAGAAATATCCTTAAAAGATCAACATCATACGAAGTCTTTTTTTTTATTAATACTAATTTTTTCAAACCAATCACTTTATTTATCACATGATATCATGTATAATTTATTCTCGACTAATTCAAAGCTCATCAATTGTGGCTACGGATATCATTTGAAAAAAAGAATAATAAATTTTTAATTTTGTATGTATGCTTTTGATAAAATTTGTGAAGTCTTGTATTTATAGATACGAGAACAGAGATGAGATAAACTGGATGTAATCGTCATGATTGCAAATAATTAATATTGTATGCATTCAATATTCTATTACACATACTAAACAAAATATAATCAATTTAAACTCGAATGTCTTTTTATTTTTCTTGTCGTTACATTTTTTATTTAGATATTTTTTTAACATGTCTCAACGATAAATCAACAGGAGCGATATAAAATTACGCGCACTATACTCTAGCATATGTTTTCAGTCATAGTTTACAACATTTTTCATAATAAAGGTTCTTATTTATAGTGGATATCTTGAATACCCCAATATGATATGTCTGTTGCTTCATGATCATTGACTTTACGTAATTTTTCTACTGATTTTTTTCATGTTCTCTATCATAAAACATATTTAATATTCAATCGAAAATTCTCAATAATAATATTGCTCGAATTCTCAGTTATACGAACTATCATAAATCATTATTCTATCAATTACACTTTGGACAATTTAATAATTATAGTTAGCATATTAAACCTTTGGAGAGCATAAAACACGTGATAGAAAAACGAAACAAACAAGCTAATTTGCGTTCTATGTCACCAGTTATTACGCTCTTTTTTCTATATGATATAAGCAAAATCTACATGAAGAAGCAAGAAAGGGCGTTGTTATTTGTGCATTATTAATAAAATAAATTCTTAGTAGTGAAAAAATATATCGTCTGTTTATTTTCATCTCATAAACCATTCGAAATATTGTATATGATTACATACTTGATTTATCACATTTATAAAGAAAAGAGACATATATCAGCAAAAAATATGAAAGTATAGTTATTCAATCGTCTTATATTTCTTTGAAAACTTACAACAAAAAGGAAACATGTATTTTACACAATTTTTCATTCTAGTTTGAGCATTAGTTATACTATTTATAATTACTTCAAGTAGGCAGTTTTCAAATTTTATAATTATAGATAATAATAATAATATAGTTTGAATTAAAATCATTTGCAGATGACGCTACTCAACAATATGTAGTCAATAAAAAAGTCATTGTTTGAAGATGTACATTAACACTAGATTTTGAGGAAGACTCATATTATTATAATGGATTATTAATACGTCAAACTATCTAGTATATATTGACTGGAACTATTGTCAAGTGAATAAAACTATATCATACATTTATTATTCTAGGAAATTACAAGTTGATATTTTACTCACATTATCATTAACTGTTATCGATACAAATAATTGTTTATAGCTATCGTTAATACAGCTATTGATTTATGGTATTATAATTCTGCAGGTGTTTATTCACATTTCTAACAAATTCAAGTAACATTCAATACAATTTATCGAGGATATTATGGCAGACTTACAACACAAACTACTATTAAATCGATTTATTATTGAAGTGAACATACATATCACATACTGGACAAATTTTTTTCAATAATAATTATACAACTTTAGTTCAAGCTATTTCATCTTACAGTTCAAATCAAGTTTCACGCACATTCAATAGTGTTGATTCATTGCTCATTTTAGCATATGTTCCTTCCGATATAGATGTTAGTGCCGCAGTAATAGCAAATATCATATTAAAAGTTGATTCAACTATTGAAAGCAGCAGTAGTAACAGTAATATTATTGATACACGGTTCAAATCGTGTTGTTATTGCTTGTAGATTTAGTAAAACAACTTTACTTAGTTTTTTCTTCTTTCTGATTATTATATTTTGTCAATTTATCATCTTTTAAAATGATAATTATAATGAGTATTTAATTATTTTGAACTAGCTTTTAGTAATAAATATTAATTTGTACAACGAGATAACCTAGCGCAAAAGAGCTAAAACCCATTCGAAAAATAACACTTTATTAAGTAAGTTTGGTCGTTGTCTCTATCGATAGAGCTGTACATGAAATCAAATTACTAACAGATATTCAAAACATTACGTATGCAGAACAGAACTGATGATTTTGAATGGTTGTCTACTATTGTTATAAATTGTATACATCATTTTTATGCTACGTTTTCATGAAGGTCTATTTCGACCTGAGAAATCCAGATGATTATTTTATTTGATGCAATACAATTCCTTTAAACTTGTTACTAAAATTTGACTGATATTAAAATAATTACTTTTTATCGATAATTATCGAAATATTGTGCTCACATGAAGAAAATAAATTTAAATTTTCTTTTTTATTGATATCTGCTAGTTTTCAAGCAAATTAAATTGGCCTTTATTTAATGAATAATCAAAAATTACACTGTATTTTTATTTTGTCTGTTTGACGTGTTTTTCTCTGACTTGTTTTTGCAATGATACGAACATGACCAGACTGATGAAGCAGCTCCATAAACATCAATATGAAGAATAACGAGAGGACTACACTTTTAGTTCGTCATAATTTCTTCATACAAATTTTGATTATATGTTTTGCAATTTTCTGTCCTTGAATGATATTATTTGTCAAAACAAAAATAATAACACTAATAGTGACTAGCAAATTCCGAGTATTTGGACTGATGAAAACCACTGATAAATATTCACTCACCTTTACATAGAAAAAAAGAACCCATAGACATAATCAGTCACGCTAGTGTTTGATAAACAACAGTGTAGTAACTACGTGCGGTTGATTAAAAAAAAGATACTCCAACGAGCGAGAAAAGAAAAAAACACCATTAACTCATATTCTTCACTACGTATTAAACAGAAACGCATTCATAATTCGTTAATTTTTATAGAAATCGGCAACAAAAATTACAAGTAAATTTTCTTTATCTGTTATTTAAGAACATATACACACAAATTATGATACCGTCGTTTCTTCAATATCTTCGCTGTAGACTCGTATTAGTATGAAAAGTTATTGACAATGATAAAAAAAAATTGAACTTGATCATCATTGTCTGATCTTCTTAGTGTCAAGAATTTGGTTCACAAAGCTGAGTTAGATAGATTTAAGTGCGGAATAAGCTCGAGAGGTTAAGTAATTCAATATACTCCATTCCGATCAGTTTTTGATATAGCATTATGACAGCAGGTTACAGAAAATTTTAATTCAGAATGCGACATGAAGCTGAGGTCTGTGGCATATATCTGAGAGGTATGAACCGATAATACTCAAACTGAGGCTATCCAAGTGACTAGATCAAATAATTGGCTCCTATAGAATTTGAGACGAAACCGAATAGCACGCTCTTGAAATCGAATGATCTCAACATCCAGGATTCGTTAGTAGGTTTTTTGTCAGCCATTAGGAACAGCTCGATCGAAAGCCATCATGGTTGTAACATCCACTTCTCCCCACAATCATCAAAAAAGTTTAGTTTTTTCCTAGGCGAAACCCATAGTTTTCTTGCATTCTATTAGCAAAAATAACGAATTAAAAATTTTTATTTGATTAAAAGGAAAATATGGATGCTGGTAAAAGCAGTAGCAATAACAATATCACAGGTCCAGTACTAATACGTCTACAAAACGCAAATCCACTTCTTTATACATTAGCCCAAGATCACATGAATATTCAACCTTATTGGATCATGATTTTACAATTAATTGCTACAGACATTCTTTTTCAACGTATGTGGAATAGAATTCGTTACGGAACATGGTCTACTACACAGGAAATCGCAATAGGACGTTTTGTACTCAACATACAAACTAGTAAATATCGAGAAGTGCGAAATGTAGCTGTACGTTGGCAAAATTATTTGATGTCGAGACGATCCACGACTACTCGAGAACCAACTAGAAGGCTAAGCACTACTAAACAGCATTCGAAACATAAAGATGTTGCAACTCAATCAACTAATTTGCACAACATCAGGACTACTGATTTATTATTGCGTTTCTTTCATTTAGCTCAGTCAGTATTCGAACCACACATTGAAGAATCAGAAGAAAAACTTAATGAATATTCTCGCAAATTGAAATTTGATAGTTTTGACTGTTTCTTTCACTCTCTACCCTTATTGGGACATGCAATTTGGTATTGCTATATACAATCATCGTGCATGCAGGCTCAATATGCCACTATATGGAACTGTTATAATGCATTTGGCTATCGTCTCTATAACTATATATTTGTCTCTTATTGTTCCTTTTTCTGGCTTTTTGTGACCAAAAGTTTCATTCTAGTTAACGGGCTAGAAATACCCAAGGATGGTGAATACTCTCTGTTAAAAATCTTAAAAATCATAGATTATTATGTGGGTCTATGGGCATCGCGCCTCACAATCGCATTTGTTGGTTGTCTCATCTTCCCTTATCTTTTGACAAATGTCATACCAATGGCAGCTGCCTATACATTTATGATTATTATCTATATACAGTTCTGGATATGTGCATTAGTTTTCTGTGGGATTATTTCATTTATTCCAATCTTTGATCGACTCGTACTTGGCATCGTAAAACTTCTTGAGGGAGACTATCGTCGCCTTATGGGTCTTCTTCTAATGTATCCATTTACTATTCTTACTTTTCCGATATTACTATCTGTTTGTTATAACTATTCACAATATATATACTATGGTGATGATTATTATGGTACTATGGCAGATGAATATCATTCACGCGATACACACACCTATTTCAACGTTTTTCGAGCATCGCGTAACGAACAGGCTCATAGCTTATTGAACTTCTTTTAAACTATTATCTTTTCATAAGCATTTTATAAACTTTGCATAATCATAGAGGAAAGATCTTCACTTAGAAATATGTTTTTGAGTGAGAATCTACTAAAAAATACGTGAATAATATGTCTGTACTGTTATTTTCTACTTGATCAAGTTCTATTTCCTCTCGTTCTTCTGTTCCTACTTATGAGATTCATGAATTCAACTTTTCGACGATTCTCCAGAATCTTTTCTTTTCATAACTTAATTTTTTTCTTTTTCTCTTTATGCATGGATTTTTCTGCTGCTATATATATCTTTCTTCATTTTTAATTTGGTCACTTTATTCTTTACTCTTTTCTCCCGTGCTTTCTTGTTTTTTCTATTGATATATACTCTTAGGATCTTAGAAACACAGTACTTTACATAATAAAAAAATGTCTTTATCGACTATTTTACGCGGGTTTTCGATCGGTTATAGTTTAGTTAAAAGAAAGAGGTTTGGGTAGGTATAGGACGCAAATTATACCTCAAATCCAGACGCTGTGCTCTTGGATCTGTAATTTGATTTGCATAGAAGTTGTGGATGTGGTTTTATCTTTTCTCAAATCACACCCTCAAGATGATGGCTAGTATATCAATTCGGTTAATCATAGAATATGACTTACCTTATGAATTATCTAATTCGAATTCGAATATAATTGAAGGCTCAACTGTCCAACATTGGTTCGAGAATAACTATAAAAAATCAATTTTTTTAAATGTAGGAATAGATTTAGTTTAGAAGCGAAGAGAAAAATAACAGGAAAACAATAATGAGAGTTGTAGAAGTGAGGAGATCAAAACGGAAGAAGGATCTACAGTGAGGATGTGTTTTTGAAACTAAGGAGATATCAAAAACTGAGGGTGAAAGGAACTGACAGATGTCTAAAGCGAAGATAAGGGGGTATTACAAGTTAGATGGGGTGGGGTGGCAAACCTGAAGAGTGTATATCTATTCCCGTAACAAAGGATAACTAAAACTAAATCTATTCTTAGTTTGGACATCATTTTGCACTCTGAGTACTTTTGATCTTTTTTTTTGTAAATTAACTAATAAACAAAATCTCTTATGGGTGTTTGTAGTAATATGTATTCTCCTCATATTTCATTGTATGTTCCCGAAGCTTTTACCGTTAAAAATATTTCTAACTTTAAACAATAAATTCTGCGTTTCTATGACACCATACAAAATCTAAACTAATAACGGTACTTATCACATATATAAAGTTTGCTTTAAGTGTAAAAAAAAAATATTGGAAAGTATGTTCGAGATGTCCTAGTATCTTTTTACTGTCTATACATTTCGTAGAATAAAAATTATATATATTTAGCTGATTTAGAAGAAGAGAATAAAAGATATAAGAAACTGATAAAATGCATTTTTATTCTTGTCCAAAACCATACGATATTTGAAATTATGTATCATGAATGCGATATAATAAACAATTCTATATGAGTAAGTGTATTATCTTGTCTATAAATCAGAACTAAATCATTACATAAAGTATATTTGGTATTTTAAAAATATGAAGGAAGTGTATGAATTTCATCGTCAATATACATATTATAAAATGAACGTTTGTAAATATAAAGACCACAAATACAGAGACCAAATATGATAAAAAACATATAGAGGAAAATACTAAACCATATGCCATTGATTGATGAAGCAAATTGATGGCATATCAATGTATCTGCCTTATATATTGTAGCCAAAGGTAGAGGACATGTATCAGTTGTCACCTGTAGAACTTTTTTTACATAGTCTGTAAACTAAAAAATAAATCAAAATAAAATAAAATGATTCTTGCTTAACATTCATTATCTTTGAATACTAACATTATCAATACTTTGATTAACAAAGTTTGCTGACAATACTGGATTTGAACTAACTATATGGTCGAATTGCGTTTTAATAGTTTGTAAATCCGTGTGAATCTGTTGTACTTGCTCTTTAATGCTGCTCGAATTACTTATCATAGAAAAATTAGCGAGAAGTTCGAGATCCGATACAATATTAATATCTTTAATTGAACTATTGAATTGCTCACTAATTATTTTATTAAGTTGATTCATTGCTTGAACAACATTATCTTGCAAAGGAACCAAATGATGATCGAAAAAGTGTTCACTAAAATGAGTTTGATTTTGACAGTCATTAATAATAGTTTTGATTGTAGTTGGCACATCTAATCCATCAATCAGTAAACTATCTTCCGCTGGTCCAAGCAGTTCATCTAATTTAAAATAAATTTAAAAAAAGATAATTAATACTAATAAAATAAGCTTTACCAAGTAAAAATGGTACAAGAAATGATTGATCATCGTGAGCTACTCGACAAGCACCTTGAACAAAAAGAGTACTCGCATACAAAACACCAGTGAGAAGAATAATTATAACGAACATAATTATTATTAGTGTAAAGAATATTCGCATGCAACAAAGCGCTCTATTTGAAGATTTATTCAATGGCGGTTCTTCCATAAACAGGTCATTGGTTCTTATTGATGATTCAGATTGTCTATTATTAAAATATAATGAAAATTTGCCATAATCAATCCGATTTTGTTCGAATTTTGGGAGGGTGTGGGTGTGAGTCGGTGTAGGTATGAATTCAGAGAAGATACATACTCACACCCACAGTAGTTTCAAGGTCGACTCGTATAATCCATACTCATTCTCTGAGCTCAGAAACTCAAGCATTCGGAGCACTACCTCATGATTAATACAAAAAGTTGTTATTTCTAGAAATTCACTTTTTACTTTTCACCTTCTTCATTCTGTGAGTGCACTTCAGGCTTCGTTTCATACTAAAGACCACGCGGCATGGTATGTATTTTAACAAAAAAGAATGATGCAGTTACAATAACGCACATAAGTAACGAATTCATTCAACAAGGTAAAACACACTGCAAGTATGTCTTCATCTTCCGATAAACCTCATCACGATCATGACAAGAAATTCAGCGTAAAAGACGGACTTGCTAGTACGACTCCTCATGCTCTACTTGGAGATGGTACTTCAGCAACGATTGCAGGTGCCCATTCAACAAGCGGTGCAAATCAGCAACCACATGGAACCACAAACGCAGGGCGTGCACCACCGACAAATACTAATCCTGCAGGTCATAGAAGTAGGTTTTCAGCTAAGCACGTTTTTTCAAACTAATATGCATGGTTTTATTATCTTTATTTTAGATTAAGTCAGCTTATCTGCATTCAAGATCTGACGACAAAACTAAACACATTTTCAATTAATTTCACCTTATATGAATAGATTTTTTTTCGTTTTCAAATAAAATCCAGCGTGCTTTTGATTACATTTTTTTATCAGAATTTTAGTCGTTATACGAAGGGTGTAGGGTGTGGGTGTGTAAAAATATATTCCATACCCGCACCCTTAAAAT
>CAJNOI010001682.1:0-13171 GCA_905250115.1 Adineta steineri | reverse complement strand
GTGAATTAAAACTTTTACTGTAAACTACATTCGATCCTAACACATCAGTAAGAGCATGAAGAAAATCGCCAATGGAATGCAGTTAACGGCGGTTAACCGCGGTTAACTGCGATAACCGGAACGGTCAAATGGGCGTTGAAGCGGACGGTAAACTGCGGTTAACTGACGGTTTTAAAGCGGTTTGTATGACATGGGTTGTTATCCATAGAACAATCAATATAATGAATATAATACCTACGCTGAGTTCACTCCATCTGCAAATTAAAATAGATATATATATAAATATATATGCATTTATAAACCAAAATTATTTACTTCGGTCGTCCAAGGTCTCTATATTGTTTCGTTAGTAATGCCTTCAGCTTAACTTGAGATTTACGTGTTTCAACAGAAGGTCGACATTGAAATAGTCTAGAAGTAGATTAACTAATGTGTTTTTTTCTTCTAGTACTGTGTTCGAGACAAACTCTTTTCTGTTATAACACAGCTGTAACCATAACCAACAGAATATAAGCATTAATATTCCAACCGGTAAAGCAAATAGTAGAAAATTGAGGAAGTTTATACGAAAGTTAGTACCATTGTATTTACTATATCATATAAAATCAAGTAAATTTATTCTTTCTATTCTCTATAATTACCTATCTATAAAACCTTTAAGATAAATATTGGGTGTAGTACCAACTAAACTAGATAGTCCGCCGATAGATGATGAATAAGCTATGGCAAGAAGAAATCCTATTAGATAAAATTATGCATCAAATAGAGTTAACACATATCCATCAGTTGGAAAGAAAATCACCTTTCTTCAATTGATCATTCTTTTTCGTATCTGTATTGTTCAGTTTAACTTCTTGTTGCCTAAAGTTTAGTATATAATGTTTAGCTAGTATTTATTAATACATACATTTCTGGTACTCTATGAAATGAAAACAACAAGTATTATATATTATATGAGAATGTTTAATTTCATATGCTTACGATAGTTCCATACATTGGATAGGACGATCGATCTCGTCAGATTCTGTGATATTAAATGCATCTAAATATGTTTACATGTATATAGTACGTAGTATAAGTAAGTATTGATTATTATACTACCGTTTATAACGGTTGTTGTTTGTATATTACTTTGTCGTCTATCAAGAGAATTTTTGTTATAAACACTGAGTTCATCGACGATAGCCAAGGTTACGGGCAACATAATTGATGTCGATGCAGTATTATTTATCCACATTGAAAGAAATGCTGTTGCTCCCATTAGACCAGCCATAATCCTAATTATTCATTACAAGAAATTAACATCTAAGAATTGAGTAAATTTTAAAATCTCAAATTTATTAGGAATAGTACACGTTTTTATCATCTTCCTTTAAAAAATACTTTCGTACCATTTAGTTCCCGTGCCAACCCAACTTAAAACAAATAGAGCAATACGACGATGAAGATTAACCGATTCGACAGCATAACCGAATGCCATACTACCGAAAAAAAGTGCAATAATATCTTTGAAATAGTGGGGTGCCACTACTTCTGCAGTTAAAACACCAGCCTAAGAATAAAAAAATATGTTAAGAATTCAAACCGGTTAAAATATTTTGTTTTTCTCAAATATAACATTTATTGATATTTTTTGATTCTATCAAAGACTGAGATGGGTTAAGCAAGTTTTCTTCATTACGGTTGCAAGGAATTAATCATTTTTTAGATTTTAATATTATAAAGATTATAGTTTAACACTTCGTTTTTCTTTACCATCGGAAACAGGATCAGTGGTAATAAAGAAGTAACTGGTAAAGGTATTGCTTCAGTAATCCAATATATGGAGAGAATAATTACAACATAACCGCATCGTCCTTGCTAGAGAAAAAAAAGCATGAATGTAAACATATTTTAAGATCAATAACACACACTGGCTAACGTACAGGATTATTAATAAGAATCGGTAATGGAAGTAAAACCAATGGTGTTAGAATTACTAACAGTAAACGCCATCGTTGTGTCAACCAAGTAATTATTGATGCATTCATGATTTATTCAATAAACAAGAAGAATGTAGTATCGCTTGTCACACGTAAATACTTGTGTTTAAGTAATGATTTCTTGTCTATATTCGATTAATACGATAGATTCTTTAGAATTTTTGAAATAAAAAACAACGTGGTTATTATTCATTGGTTAAGCAATACATTACAAGTTTTATCTATTGATTTTGTTTTTATCTCCAAAGCAAAATTGCATTGATTGATCTTTCTTTTAAATGTCTCATTTGTCATTCAGTGAATATAAATATATTGTCGAGCCTATCGATATTAATCTAATAGCTAATACAAGAATCGTGTTTTATCACTATTTCAATTGTTTTGTCAGAAGAGAAAGTATCAAGCAGATTATGTTCTCACAAAACCGATGTATTCATACTATTATACAGGGAGGTGAATAAGTGAAGGGCGTTTTATTTGAACATAAGTTGCATCGTAATAATAAATCCTTTGAAAAGTTATTTTTATATAACGTAAATCAGTGGCAAGAAAATGAGATTAGAGTCAAGATACAACATTTTATGAAGACAAAACATAATAGATAATGTAAGATATACGAACAACTCATATTAATAATTATTCTTCAAATTTTCATTCAAAAATTGCTCATTAGATTTGATCTTGTCATAAAAAGATACTTTTCTTTAAATCTTCTACTTATTATGGTCAATCTTCTTCAACCGACTGATTATTCATTGATATTTGAAAATAAATAATATTTTTGCAGCTTTATTTATAACATAGTGGTAATAAAAAGTCCATTGTAATCAAATAATTGATACAAATAAACACTCTAAGGAGTTAGATAAGAACACTTTAAATAAAAGTCATTTGAATATACTTGATTTACCTAATGAAATATTACTCATGATTATCAATAAACTGGCTTTTATAGATGCTTTTTATTCACTTGTGGATATTAACGAACAATTTGTTCAATTAGCATGTGAGGAAAGAGAGAAAGAATTGTCATATATTTTTAAAGGGTAATGATAAGTTTGAACAAAAATTTTCTAATTCATTGAGTTACATACAACAACTTTACAATACAATACAAAAGAAGGAGTTTTCTAGTGTCTGTTCAAACATCTTCAATCAATGGGTCAATATATTTTGCATAAATTCTTTTTCATGTTCTAAGTCGTTAGTTTAGTTAGTGACCGGCAGGCATAGTTATACCGGTACCAGAATGATATCTAACAGGCGCACCTGTATTTCTTGTTACTGCAGTTGCATTGTCATCTCTTCGGCGATGTTTCATTAGCAATTTTTTCACATTAACTCGAAACGCTTTAGAATGTGCATAGTAAATATAAAAACTAGCAGCTGTGTATGTCTCATAGAAAACAAATATAATTGATTGAAATAGATTTTCCATAGCCATTCGTAAATCACTCTTCGGCAACTCGTACGTCACCGTTATATAGAGGTTGACTGAAAAGAATGTTATAGTTTGAAATAAAAATAAGAGAATTTGCGGTATTAACATTCGTGAAAGTTGACTGTCGAGACGTTGACGTCGATGTGCTTGTTGATGATTTGAAACAATAGCTACATCGTCACCTTGATGAACTGGATGAATATGTTGAAGATTTCGATAAGTTTTATATCCGAATACAGAGAGTATAATGAGAGGAACGAATGAAAACATTACAGGTATGAGAAAATAAGAAGCATATTGTAAATAAATTTCATTATCAACACATTGTTGAATGTTTGTATCAATATTCCAATAGAGAATATCTGGAATCGCAAGAAGAAATGAACAGAAAGTGACAATTACAACTGAGATTTTGGCAACTTTCATTGAACTCCATTTTCTCAATTGTATTCGACGTGATGAACATAAGTAACGATCGATAGAGGCCAAACAGAGCATTAACGTTGAAATTAAATTTGTCGTATCAGATGCCCAGTTTATTAATTTACACCAGACAAGATTTGTTTGTGTTCCATTTTTCCGGTAGATAAGGCCAACAGTTGCTGGCAGGACATAAATAAGAAGAGTTAAAGTGTCGGTAATCTCTGCAGTAAGTAAATAGAATGAACAAACATTATTTTTAAGTTTTGTAAGAAACATGATAATGCTAAGAGTATTTCCGAAGATACCCATAACGAGAATAATACTATAGCCATAAATATAAATTTGAGTACTAGTGTAGTTTAGAACGTCGACTATGGACATTTTTCGTAGTCTTCGTGAATGTTCTAGAAAAATACAGAAGAACTTCTTTATCATCTGTCTATTATTCGTATCAACATTATTAATTGAACAGTGAAACAACATCTAAAAGGGGTGATGAAGTGTTTGCGGGCAGAAATTTGTACCCACAGACTATGAAACACCCACCTGTTATCATTAAAAGATACTCCGACAAGAAACTATAAATAAAGGAACATTTCTAATCTTTATTTCCCAAGTAATTAAAGTCATGAATGTATTAGAAGATCTCATCTAACTGCGATATATAAGACATTACTCTGAATAAATGACTCTAAATGTAAATCAGAAGACTCATTCATATCCTGTGGTAAATCTTTTTGAGCGAGTCGATGGATTTTCGAATCCATACTTCTTTTATTTTTCTAAGAAAATAAGAAAAAATGACAAAAATTCCATGTCTTACCCATTTTTTAGTACATATCTGACTCTTACTTTGTGATTTTTAGTCAAGAGATCTCTAAATATGAACAGATATTTCTAACTAAAAGTTCTTTTTTCCGGGTATCATTGAAAACTATAATAGAAATATTTTAAGGACATGATTCTTCATACTCTACAATATTAAAAGACAGACAGAAAAGAAGATATAATATATCTGCTTTCTCTATGTTATTAAAAATTATAATAGAATTGTTCTCAACAGATACTTACTCACACTTCACAATATTAAAAGATGAGTAAAAAAGAGGAAATTAGAAGTCTGCTTTCTTTATATCATTGAAAATTATAATAGAAAAACTTTTAACAAATATATATAATCATAATCCACAATATTAACGGATGAACAGAAAAGAGAAAATTAGAAATCTATTCCAAAGATTTTATTGTAAAGAAAATAATCAAAGAAGAGAAAACAAATTGCTGTTATTGAGTGTGATCGTTTAGTATATAGTTGGTTATAGTGAACCCAAATATAATTCTTATACTAACAGTGATATTGAAAATTAAGTGAAAAGTATATATGATACTACTCGAAATTTTAGAATATGATTGATATTTTGTAAATATAAATACTTTGATCTTTGTATTGTTTTTGACTCCCTATAATGGAGTTCAACCAGTATTAGTTATTGCCGTTTTCAAGCATCATATCAAAATAGAACTATTTGTAATTATGTTCTGTATTTGATGTCATTCTATATATAATATCATATATTTTCAACTCTTTGTCAGGAACTACTCATAAAAACATGCATAATTTTTCTAGAGTTAAACGAGTAAAGTAAAACCTAGCAACATTATACAACTGCTACGTTGAAAAATTAAAGAATATCATCAATTTATTTCTACATAAATTTCGTTTATAGCAATTCTTTGCTTAGAGTGTCTTGTGTATTCAAACAGTATTTGTCAATAGAAATTTAAAAGAAATAAAAGAGAGTTAATACAGTGAATATACGCGTTTTACTTGAGTAAATGACAACAAATAAAGTTTTGAAATAGTTTATACTAATTTTTAAGAAATCGAACGCCAAGATAAGCGATAAATCGACAAAAGATGATGAATGCCAGTAATGCTCCAATACAACCACCAATATTGATATAGTCTAAGCCTAGCTGTTTGATTGTTGTTTCACCATTCGGGATGCAAGTACTTGTACCTGCATCTGCACATGACAGAGTAAGACCTTGTAATTCGTTAAGACTCACACCAACATATGTATACTTAGCATAAGACAATGCATCAAGCCATGAAAAGTATTTTGGTAAATTAACTGGAGATAAAAAGAAACCACCAAAAAGACGAGATACTTCAAGTGCCATCGGTAGAATTGTTACACTCATATTGGCCGTCTTGCATAGAGCAGAAATCATTAGTGCTAATGATGTTGCCGCGAGAGAACAGAGAGCCGTAAAAAGCATGAAAAGAAAAAATTTGCCCGGTAACGGTTGTAATCCAACAATAAAATAGACCACACATGACTAAAAATTTTGATGAAAGAAATTAGAAAAACTTTAGACAGTATAACATACAAATATAATGGGTACAGGAATTTGAACAAGTGTATCGGCAATAATTTTAGCAGTAAAGTATGCACTAGATAAATAAGTACCAGACGCTCGTTCGCGTAATGTCAACGCACGTTCCATTGGAAACGAATTAATGACCATCAATGCACCAAATATACCTTGATTGACAACACAAAAGAAGAGAACTGGTTGACGACGAACAGTACTCGTTTGTGATTGACCTATTTGTAAAAATGCCGTTCCAATTAAAACAGCAATAATGACTGTTTGAATCAACGATGCTATTATGACTTGAGATTCACGTAAATGCGCCTGAAAATCACGACGAAGAAGAATACGCACTTGTTTATGCCATATAGGATTAAGTGGTAAATTAGCCATTTGAGCAAGCCGTTTATGTGCACCCATATTGAGATCAATTGTTATGGGTGTTTGTGCAGCAGTAATCGCTTTATCTGTGATAGCTTGCTGTTTAGGTGAAACGATTGCTTCGTTATGCTCTGCTGATGGATCACGCTTAGACGGTGTAATCACATCAAGAAGATGATCAGCTGGATTTGTATATAATGGGCATGGAAAACCCGCTGCTCGAAATGTTTCCTGAAAGGAATTCAAAAGAAAAACATAGAAAGATCAGACAACTTTTTCTTACCATGGCTTGGTTTCTTGGACCTTGATAAATAATATTTCCTTCTTTGAGTAGAATAAGTGAATCAAATAAATTGAAGATTTTTGATTGAGGCTGATGAATTGAACAGACAATTGTCACTGCTTTTTCTTGTGTTTTACCATGAGCAAGTGAATGAAATGTTCGTAGAAGATCGAGTGCTGTCACAGAATCTAAGCCCGATGTTGGTTCATCAAGAAAAAGTAATTGTGGACGATTAAGCAACTGCATACCGACACATAAACGTTTACGTTCACCACCTGAAATACCTTTTTTCATTGGCGTACCAATAATTACATTTCGAACATGACTCAAACCCATATCGATCATAACATCTTCGACTCGTGTACGTCGTTGTTTATTTGTAAATGTTCGTGGTAGACGAAGTTCAGCTGTGTACATCAATGTTTCTTCTACAGTCAAAGATCCATTGAGTAAATCATCTTGCATAACATAGCCAGCAATACGTTTCAATTCAGCATTATTATAAGGAGCCCCATTGAGACGCATTTCACTTTGTGTAATTGTATTCACATCCAAACGACATGCTAATGTATTCAATAAAGTTGACTTGCCAGAGCCGGATGGACCTGTATTTTCAAATGATATATTACACAAAAAGAAAAAGAAAATGTGACTTACCCATAACAGCCCACAAACCACCCGTGATAGCTCCACTTACATTGTTAAGTAAACATTTTCGTTTAGGAACATATCTATTACAGGATCTAACTTTTCGAAAAAATTCTGTAGTCTTATCTTCACGAGATAATACAGTTAAACGTTCCCAAACAAGAATTGTACTAACACGATCAGATGTTGGATCGAGTAGAGACAATTGTCGTTCAAATGGTCCAACACTCATTGATTGATGTTGTTGCTGTTGACCATGGTTAGACGAAGGGATTGATGTAAGACGTGTCACCTCCAAGGTAAGAGGAAATGGTTTTCTCGACATCCCTGAAATCTGTGATGGAAGTTTAACTTCGATTTCATTTTCATCAGTAATCGGCAAGAAAACATCAGTTCGATCTAGAACATGATTTCCATAAGAAGTGTATTCCATTGTAGTTCTATAAAAAAAAAGTAAATGTCAAATAGAAATGTCAAGTTGAATGAAATAATCCGGAAATTCGTTTTCTATTAATAGCTTGAAATTTATAATGAGCAACTTCGTTCTCTCATTAAATACGATATGAATTCTATTCAAGGTAATCAAAGCAAGAATGAGCGATGTTTTTCGTTTCGAATATGGATGTCCTTGTCGTTGATTGCAAAAAAATAAAAGTAAAAGCCTTTTCTCACCTATGTCAATAGGATGCAAAAGAAATTTTTTCATTCAGCTTGTATAAAGATATATTGCTTCTTTTTAAATAGAACAAACTTGACTGAAGTTGATGCTAAAAATCTGTACTGGTAAACAAACTAGTTTCTATTCTTATTTGTAATAAAAAGCAACGTATAAATAATCGTTTTTCTTTTCTTTTCTACTGCATGTAAAAGAAACAAAACTGGTTTCGAATCAAGTGCACACTTTGCTTCTATGGCTTATTCTTGTTTAAACAATAATATTCCGATGAAGAAAACAACGTTAAGATGTCATACTGTGAGCAACAATACTCGATCAGTTGATATGTTTTGTGCACAATTTGCTACAAATGCTGACTAAGGGTGTAGATATGGATTTATTGTCTTTACTCTCACTCACACACATATCCGTACTCTTTTAGAAAAAAACATAAAGTAAATTGCTCTTTGGAAATTGTAGAGCTCTTCATATTGTTAATGAAGAAATAAAAAAATAAATTTATCTATATCAACAAAACCACGGTTTTTGCATGGTCGAGTTTAGTCGTTCAATATTTTGTTTTTGCAATCCGATATATTTAAGTGAATGAGAACTGAAAAACAAAGTGTCACTATGAAATCTATCATACTCATTATTTTTTGTATTCATTTAAAAAAGGTAAGTTGATTAGGTTAAATCAAATAATAAAAATATATGAAAAATATGGGTGACAGTCTTTACTTTATTCATATCCACATCTACATCCATCAACCTTTTTATAAAATCATCAAATGTTTTAAGACGCGAGTCTTCAAAGTTTTGAGCGTGTAAAATGAAAAGACTGTCCACACCCACACCCAATTTTGTGTATGAAGCATATGTGCTTTTCAAAGATTAATCACTCATTTAACTTTGACCCCTTGAAAAGTGCTTCATTCATATATTGTTCTTTTGTATAGTTTCTGCATCAAATGATAGCATGTAATTGGTAAAACAATATGAATGACAGAAGTGTAGAATTAGTTTCGAGCATAAAATGTCAACACTGCATTTATAGAATAATTTTCAAAAAAACATTCATTTATTAATATGTGCTCGTATATATTCTTTCTGTTTGTCATCGAGTCGAAAAGAGTCTTTCTCCAGATCAAACTGTTGACTTGTACCGTAGCCAGCAAGATACGCATTCAATTTGCTTGCTAGAGACTCATTCAATTCAATTGATTTGAACAATGAGTGTCGCTTGAGATAGTGCTACGAAAGAAATAAAATATACAATTTTTAAATGAAAAACGAAAAACAGGAATTCCATCTAGCTGATTATTACCTCCTCTTTCTAACCATGCCTGATTTGTTTCGAGTATACAACTAATCAAGGTGAATGTTTCATCATAGACAGAACACCAAGAATGAATAAATTTCTTTTGAAGAAAAACGCTTCTAAGAACTCTCTTTAAGATTTATTTTGAAGGTAAATAAATTTTATCAAACATACAACTGAAGACTATTGTCAAGTCTTTTCAAGAATAGAATTATAAGCTTCATACATCTTTGTCAACAACTCTTACTTTTTGGTGGTATTCTTCGGCTCGTGTGAAATCTTTTATCTTGTCGATACGTGTTTGTAACGGACGTGCATAATGTCGCTCTCGTTCTCGTTTGCTTTCTTCTGCCTCCAGACGCTGTTCATCTGTGTGATAGAATATTGCCGATGCATATTGTCCTTCGCCGTACTGACTTAGTGGATCGTGCCAACTCCAAAATGCTTTGAGCAGTTCTCTATATGTGATACGTTGAGGATCAAAATCTATCTGTACACATTCTGAATGATTACCAAGATTTTTATATGTAGGTGAAGCAGGTTTTGTACCGCCACAATAGCCGACACGTGTTCGAGTAACGCCGAGCAACGAGCTAAATTGTGCATCGGGACACCAAAAACAACCGAGCGCAAACGTTGCATGTGTCGACATTGTATGTATGCATAATGACGTGGCAAATGAAAGAAGAAAAATGGCATGAAATTATACATGTATTCTCACATGGCATCACCAGTGAGAAGAGAACGTGCAGCCTGTGTCAACAAAAAGAATCAGCAAGACTCTATCAACTTCACAATCGAATAAAAAAATTCTTATTTCTGATAATCAGAGTGTCATTAGATAGCCTTAAGATTTATTTGAACTGAGAGAAATAGTTTCGATCAAGCATATCATTTCTTCATTGCAATCGCTCGAACAATATACCACAACTGTGCTTTCTTTTTTTTCAGAAATATTTCGCTATTCCGATTATAAATGTATAGTTGAAAACATTTTTTTTCTCTTATTTTTTGATGATAATGTCATCGAAATAGAGATGAAAAGGAGATGTCCGCATTTCTATTGTCAATTGGAATAGTTACATGAGTATGATAATACAAAAAACAAAACAAGTAGAAAATCAATAGAGTTCGCAATCATTATTGTTCATCAGGTTGATCAGTATCGTTGAACTCCGATTGATTTCCAGTCCATATCTGGCGAAATTTAATCAAAAATAAATGATTATATAAAAAGTAATTAAATAAATGAATACTCACAGTGACATTATCGCGGAGTAGCTGCATGATAAGAGTAATGTCTGAAAATAAATGGAGAAAATAATCAGTTTTATCCATTGTTATTGATTTTTGTTCTTACCTTTGTAAGAGTCTTCAGAAACGTAATCTAATCCAGCTAAAGCAGCGTCAAAAGCCTATGACATTGATATTTCGATAAATAAACAAATGAAAGACATCAATTTAAACAAACCTCTTTAGCCATACGACATGCGACATCTGTTTCATGAAGGATTTCATGATGAAAAACTGAAAAATTTAGAACAAGACCAAGACGAGTTGGATGTGTTACTGTCATTTGATCTATAGCTATTTCAAAACCATTCTTATAGGTATGTTTCGATTCTTCCGCCAACTCTGTATAGTAATCAAAATCAATATACATAATTTGTTTTCGATTACAAATCTATACGTTACTTTGTCGTTCACTGCCAGTAGCAACTTCAGCTAAGTATCGATAACAGTCACCTTTCATCTTCAAATAGAATACCTGTGATTCAGTTGCTGTCGCTTTTGGAATAAGATGTTTATCAATTAATGTCTAAATTTAGTAAACTTTGTCTCTAGAATGATGACTTACAACATCGATCTTACTAAAAGTTCATGACAAACAACTTTCAATTCATTCTCGATCTTCTGTCGATATTTCGTGGTCAATTCCTGCTGCTGTTCAGTACCATTAGCTTCCTGTTCAATACTTGATATCGTTCGCCAAGGTGATCGATATGTGCCAATCACATTCTTGTAAGCAATCGAAAGCAAATTGCGTTCTTCGATCGTTAATTCACTATTCGATTCAGCAACTATTTTCATAGCATTTACCATGTCAGTATATCTAAATGAAAACTCATGTTTTTGAATCGAGCACAGTATGTTTAACAAATATGGTACCGCTCAGCTTGACCAGCTAATTTCGCGAATTCCACTTGCTCATTCATATTTGTCATGATTCAATGAAATTAATCGTTGGAATAAAAAGTATGTGAAATAGATTCTTTACCAGCCAGCCAACAGTCAGAAGACACAGTTAATAAAAATGTAACTAGAGAGCACAAATATGCTAATACCCATTGTAAGAGGAACTGGGCTATTTATACTGTTCCTTCTGCACAATCTCTCTTTCTCTCTTTCTGCATAACGAATATTTCAGTGTGACGTCACACAGAGGCGAATGACGAAACCTACGCTAGTTGTCAAACAGAACAGAACGATCGTTGAATTAGTCATTCAAATTCACAGAACGAACATCGGACGGCACACAAAACATATTGTACGATGTAGCGTCATTACTTAGTAACCAACTGCAATAGATTTTATTTCGACATATAACAGAAGAGGGCACCAGTGTAACATCCTTTTTAATGTAATACCTTTACAACACTTAGTCATCATTGAATGCACTACTACTGATTCCATTCAAATAGTTTCTCTGTCAGTTTGACCGTCATTTTTCTGAAGCTTGTGAAAAACTATGCCTATTCAATGTATAACTGGTTAGAATAGGAACACATACTTCGTTTTGTTTTCAATCTCACTTTCATTTTTGCTCTGTAGAGAAAAAACAAAACTATATCATTTATTTTCATTTGAGAATACATATCCGTTAGCCGATGATAGTAGTATTTTAATTTAATCTATTTGACATTTGAGTGTCGAAAAAAAGAGATAAGTATAATTCATTACGAAGAAAATCAAGTTGTTCACATGTTGATATTAACCTCATCATTTTTTATCGTTCTCGATATACAACCAAGTTCAAAAAAACTTGCACAAAATTGAATTTTTTGTATAACGATTTTCTTATCGTTAGAAAGTAATGAAAAGTTTAACTTTTCCAGGGATATATGTACGTTAGTAACACTACACGTTGACTATATAAAAGCGTGAACTCTTTTCTTTTTAACACATAAACATTTAATCATGACATCATCTACTGATTTGAAAAAGCATCATATATCATTATTACATTATTGCAACAACGGTATACGATCTGCTCGTGCTCTCCACCGTGAAACGAAGATACCACTAAGGACTATCTATTACAATATAGATAAGTTGAAACAAATAAATTCACTTAAACACTGAGGAGGAAATGATCGGCCCATTGTCTTATGTCCAAAAGAAAAAAAGCTATTGGTCAATATATTCGACGTAACAACGAAATTACTATAAAAGAAATTAAAGAAAAATTATCAACAGCTTATCGGTCATCAAAATATTGATGAACTAAAACTTTTTTTATGTGAAGAATTTAAAAATGTTGATGTTAATTTTGTAATGACTTTTGTGATGTCGATGAAAAAAAGATGTTTGTCTCTTATTGAATCTAAAGACGAACGAATAAAATATTGAAGTATAGTGCTAAATAGTACTCGGCATA
>CAJNOI010001681.1:0-13175 GCA_905250115.1 Adineta steineri | reverse complement strand
AAAAAAACTTTTTCTTTCCTAATAATTTTTTTTCTTATATTATGTGTATATATTTATATATTTCTCATTCGTTGCTTATTTTTCCAATACATTTACAATATACACAAAAAGAAAAAAAACAAACAAAACCGATCAAAACAATGCAAGACAAAAAATAATAATAATAAAATGTTCTACAAACAAGAATGTTAAATGTATTTAATGAAAGAAAATAGTTTAAAATCAATAGAAATATTTTTTAAAAATATAAAGTGAACTATACAACAATAATATTTTATTAATTATCATATGTGTGTGTATGTATGTATGTAAGATAATTTTTTTTGTGTTCAAAAAAGAAGAAAAAAAAGTGAATATAAGACCGGTCAAAAATGAATACGTATTCATTCTCACTGTATTCAAATAAAAATGGACGGATAATAATAAGAAAAGAGAAAAACGATATCACAATATAAATCAATGAAATATTTATCGATTATTAACAGGTGTAACACTTCCCGAAGCTGAATCATTACGTGATGATGGTGTTGGTGTTGGTGTATTATTATTTATATTTGCTTGTTCAACACATCTTGCATACATCACTTGAGCTATATGATTAACTTCACCTATATATGGTCGTTGTTGAGGATCTAATACCAGACATTTTGCAACAAGATGACAAAGCTTGAAAGAAATATATATTCAATAAATATCATTGAAAGATTCGAAATACTCACTTCAAGTGAAAAAATATTTGCTGGTAATGGTACATAATCAAGTGCCTCAATTTTTTTACGTAGTAATAGGAGATTCAAATTTTCACCATAAAATGGCGAACGAAGTGCTGCCATCTAAAGAAAGAGAAGAAAAAACGAGAATTTTCTTTTTGATTGATAAAAATAATATTTATTATTACTTCATATAAAATGCAACCAAGAGACCAAATATCAGATCGAAAATCATAACCAAGATCATGTTCTTGGATACGTTCAGGAGACATATAATATCTATTTTAAATATTAATAGAAATTTAAATAAAAATATTTTTTGAATACTAACGGTGTTCCAACCATTGAATGAGCTGATTTTGTTTGTGAACCAAAAAAACGACCTTTCAAAAAAATTATACCTTAATAAATTCGAATAAAAATGAAATAAAAACTAACCTAATCCAAGATCACCTAATCTAACAATTCCTTCTGCACTTACAAAAATATTTGCCGGTTTAATATCTACATCAAAAAAATAAAAATAAATAAAATCAATTTTTTTTTCGATTTATTATTTTACCTCGATGCATTATTCTTTTTGAATGCATATGTTCAAGACCACTACAAATTTGACAAAAAAATTTCCATATTGTTTTTTCCGTCATTCGTTTATTATGTTTAATAAAATGCTTTATCATTTGAGCTAAATCACCTGCACTTGCTAATTCCTAAATTTATTTAAAAGAAAAGAAACTTGCGTTTTATTTCTATATAATATAAACATACCAAAACAATATACAAATCATTATCTTCAACAAAATGAGATATATATTTAATTACATTTGGATGATTAAGTTGCTAAAGAATAGAAATAATGAGAGTTTAGTTTTTTTTCTATTAAACTTCTTACTTGAAGTAAGCTAATTTCACGTTTACAATCTTCAATAGCTTTAGCATCGGCCATTTGACTTAACTAAAATAAATATATTAAAAATTAAATGTTGGATATTTATAAAAAGAAAAAGAAGTTATTTCATACTTCAACTTTTTTCAAAGCAACACAAACATTATCAAAACGATTTTTAGCAGAAAAGACAACAGAAAAATGTCCATGACCAAGTTTTTTCATAATTTGAAAATTTCGTAATGCTCCATATGGATCGGATACACCTTGAGCTGAGAATGGACCAATAACATTATTTTGAATACTCATATCTTAAAATACAGAAATGAAAAATTCTCAGAATATACCAAACAAAAAGTTTTATTTTTTTGAATTTTTTTTTGTCTTTTCATTGTTTTGTTTTATTTATTTATACATTGAGAAATAGAGAAAAAAACCGAATAGAAATATTGTAGTTTTATGTTAAATTTCTTTTTTTTTTCGAAATTTTTACTGTATTTCAGCAGTTGAATTAAGAATAAATCGAACGATAATAGCAAATACTGCTAAAAAGACAAGTATCATTAAATTTCCAATGAGACTATTGAGCCAAGATGTTGATGTTGAACCACTATTTAATGATGATGATGATTCCGATTGTTCTTGATCATTATTAATAGAATTTAGTGTCGATAATTTTGCAGTTCGTTCTTCAAGAATCTTTTTTATTTCATCTGTTATATCAGGAAATAATTCGCAAAATATTGAATCTTGTATATTATATGCTAATGAATCATAAGCAAATTTACGTTTTTGTGCATATGTTGTATCTATACTACCAAATGTTGCACTTGTATCACACATAAAACTTAAAAATCCATTTAATATTGATGATATTGACCTAGAAAATAAAGCTTTTTTTTTTCGCTTATTATATAATAATACAAATATTACCAAGATGGATTCCATGAATCAGGATGAAATGATGTTATTGTTAAACATAAACTTGTATTGGTTTTAAATCGACCATTTGGAGTTAATATATATATACCTAAATATTAATTAATAAGATTTTATTTTATGAATTTAAATAAATATATACTTGGTGGTTTATAGGGATATTCAACGGGAAAAACAATTTTTCCTTGATAGATTCCTCCTTCGTAAGGTGTTTCACTCGGTCCACGTACAACATAACGCCATTCTAATAAATTCGATGATAATGGCTGAGCTGTTAAATATGGAACTGGATCTTTCGCTAAACGACGATATTCAGCTTGAAGACGTTGAAATGCTGAATTTGATTTCATTGACATTATGATAATTAATATAGATAAATTAAAACGGAAGTGAAAAACTAAAATATGTTAACACTAATGACAAATATCAAAAATAAATGGAGAATATCTCCTTTTCAGCTGATATTTTCTGCCTACGCTTTTCCCTCTTGCAATTGCATCTAATCATTGGACTGTAGTTTACCAAAATTTTATCGCCATTGAGAATTCATTTCATCCTCAGAAATAATCAAAATACATCCGCAAGAGGTCGCATTATATCAAATCTATTCATATTTCTTCACAATATAATGTAATTAATTCTGTGTTCTAAAAAGTGATCTTATATTCATTTCTTCTAAATAGATCATTAGATAAAATAAGTAAATATCAATAATTTAAGTCATAAATTATAGCTTTC
Source organism: Adineta steineri (assembly GCA_905250115.1). Classification (NCBI taxonomy): domain Eukaryota; kingdom Metazoa; phylum Rotifera; class Eurotatoria; order Adinetida; family Adinetidae; genus Adineta; species Adineta steineri. The sequence goes on along the minus strand of CAJNOI010001681.1, from coordinate 9,902 downwards.
TATTTTTATCTATTTTATTACGCCAGACGAAATGTTCTATCATAGATTTTCACTACAAGTATTTGTCAGTGAAAAAGTTTTAAGTGTATAAAAAATCTCATCAATGTAAAAAATTTAGAGTAGTCATATTCATGTACTCATAGTAAACAAAATCGATAAATTGAATTTCTATACACAATAAAATGTCGATCACATGTATTCTTTTTGTTGCAATACTTTTCGGGTATAAAAATAAACAAAAAATAGTAAAGATCTTTTAGTAAAACGTTTATCTGCCATTATATTAGTTTTGTTGAAAAAATAAAAATAAAATGTTAACCTAAAATAATCCAAGTTAAAGCAAAATATTTTTCATCATACTCAATTCCTGTATGTTGTACTCCATCAAGTGGAATAAATTTAATTTCATCAAGATTTTTCCAATCAAATTGAAATACTTGTGAATGAGTAAATTGCAACGTAATTATTGTTGAATATATAACTTGTTTAATTCGTTTTCCAATAACATTTACTCGGAGATTATCATGCCAAGCTGCAGTTGCTTCAAATGAAATTAATGAAAATGAATATAAACCTTTGTGTTGTGAACATATTTTCATAGAAGATCCTTTTCCATTAAAAGCAATACATGTATGATTATTTGTGTAAGCATTTTTCCATCCACTTAGAACATGATTTAGCTCAACCCATTTTTCATGCATATACCAAACATTAATCCATTTTAAATTTTGATATAATTCAGGTATTATACCAGAATCAATTTTATTTTCAATTTCAATAAGTTTATCAAATGTTATCAGACGACTTATTGGATTAGAAGCTGTAATAGATAATATTATTGATATTGTACAATATTAAATAAAATAGATTTTACCAGCAATTTGTAAAGTTTGTACATGATTTGTAAGAGTTTGAATTTGTTTTTCGAATAATTGATTTGTATTCATAAATTGACTAAGTACAGATCGTAATTGTGTATAATTGCATATTGATAGATGTTTTTCAAGTTCCTCACGTTTACCTGACCAAGGACAATTAGTATCTGATGCTGTACATGACAAAATACTTTTTGAACAAAATTTTTTCATATGATCATTGAAATTTCCACGTTGAACATCATTTTGTCCACATTGTAAACATTTAACAACAAGTTTATCAAGTATATTTAATATTAAACGAGTAGTTATTGGTATTAATTGATTTTCTAATAAATTTTGTCGACATATTGGACATGATAAATGATTTTCATTTAACCAATGTTGAATACATTCTTGACAAAAAGTATGATCACATGGTGTTGTTACTGGATATTGAAATGGTTTCATACATATTGAACATTTATAATTTGCATCAATTGATTGTTCATCAATATATTCATAATTAATATTTGTCATCTAACAAAAAACAACATTAATACTAATGAAAACAATTTTTTCCCTTTAAAAAAAAGTTTTACTTGATTATTATGATGTAAAATACTGACGTTACCTTTGAGATTGTTTTGTTTTGTTGTTGAATGTATTATTTTTTTTCTTTTCTTCCTTTTTTCGAATGTGTCACATGAAATAAACCAACTTCGCGGATTCTGTTCTTTTTTTACACAGAGAATAGAATGAAGTGGTAGTATAGTTGACATGATCAGTTTGACTATTATTGGTAAAAACCATAAAACAAATGTTGGAAATTTTCTAAATCATATAATTTTCGCAGAAAATATTGACACCTACGAGTAATTCACTATTAATCTACTGAAAATCTTAATATTATTGTATGATAAATATTCTGAGATCAATATGACAAATGTTTGTCGGAAGAAAATAAATATGTTTTGTTATTTTCAAGGTAATAAGTTAAAACTGTAAATAAATTGGATTGTCTCATTTTACATGCTTGAATAATTAATTAGAACGCTTTTTTCTAAATGAATATTTCACTATAATAATTATGTTATTTAAAACTACAAAATTGTAAATAGAAAGCAAATTATAAATGAATAAGTATATTCTAAGTATTTCAATACAATAAAATATATTGATACATACTTTTTTTTATAATAAAATATCATCTTTACTTCAAATGCATAAATGTATTCAAATATCGAAACTCATCAGAGCACTCGGATTTGATTATAATTATTTTGTACGAAATCACTTCTATTTATTTATATAAGGAAATAACACTCAAGTTTTGATCTCTAAAATTTAGCATAATAGTATAAAGTATTAACATGATTCCATAGTTAAAAATATGATTATTAGACTTATCCAACAAGATAAGTTTGCCGATAAGAATTTTCAATATCTCGAAATTTACTGAACTTGTTCGAGTTTTTTAAGATAAACTACAATAGTATTCAATGAATTTTACATCTTAAAATTCATATCTTTTTCTCGGAGATTCAAATCAATTGTTTGATATTGCCCTCTATTTATATCGATTCTTTGATTGGATGCTATAAAATACTTACTTCAAAATTTTCTTTTCATTGTAAATAAAAAGAATTACACTTTCGATAACAAAAACGTTTTTCATTAATTTTAGATTGCATCATACATGGCTTTCGGTCGTGGTCATGCTTCATTTACAATTGATACATTAAAATTAGCAAAAGATAGTTTACCAGCTGCAGTTACTGAACCACCACCAGTATTTCCTGTATGTACAAGTCTTTCTTTACAAGAGAAAAGATCAATTTAATATATTTTTAGTATTATTTTAAAGGAATTACTCAATACTCCACATCCATTAGTTGAAAATCCAATAAATGATTATGATTATAAATTAAAACTTAAATTAAATTTTAATTCAAGTTTTCGTACATTACATGATCCATTAAAAGAAGAACATGAAAAAAATTTTATTTTAAATAAATGGAAAGAAGGTAATAGAAATTTATCTTAATAGTATTTTTATTAAATAAATTTATTTAGAATGGTTACTATTACCTCGTGAATTAAAACAAGCATCTCGAATGAATAGAAATTCATCAAGAATTAAACCAAATTTAGCAAAGAAAAAAATTTTACCAGTTAATAAAAAGAAGAAAACAACATTTAATATTGATCTTAATACTGTATGTTATTATTGTATATGTCGTATTGAAGTTCTTTTCACAAAAATGAAACTATAATATGGTTGGGATAAATCCCCAAAAGATATAATATATACGATAAGAAATAAAGGAAAAACCCAAATATATGTCATGTGTTAAAGAAGAAAACAATCAGTAAATCTTATAGTTTCACTTTTCTGAAAAGAACTTCGATACGACAGATATAAATGATTAAATAGATTATTTTATTAATTATTTTAAGTATGAAGAAAAACAAGATGGTGAGGAAGATGATGAACAAGATGAAGAAAAAGTCGACGAAAATGCTGATATTAATGAAAATGATGTTGATGATGAAGGAAAACCGAAAGGTTTAATTAATTTTGTCTTAGATTTATTATAAATAAAATATTTGTTCGTTTTTAGTTACAGAAAAAAAGAAATTAACAGATAATGAAAATGAAGTTGATGGTGATATTATAGAAGAAGACGAAGAAGATATGGATGAAGATGAAGTAAAGAAACTAAAATTTAATTTTTATAAGAAAGAAGAAAAACATCATAATTTTATTTTCTTTAGGCAGCTGATTATATTGAGTCCTATTTTGATCCTGGTGATCGAGAGGATGATGATTTAGACGATGATGGTGGTGATGGTGGAGATTAAATTTTGTTTATTTAATAAAAAAATAAATAAAAAAATAAAAATTTTCTTTGTATTTTACACTCATATCACCCTATGATTAAACTTCTAGATGGATATTTTTTTTGTTTGTTTTTTGACATATTTCATCCTACGTATCTAGTCTCCTAATGACCTCAGACATGACTCGAATCAAACAAAGTATTGAAGAAAATATGATTGCTTACGTGATTATTTTTATGCATGAATGATTTGTGAAATAAATACTTGTTTTTCGTTGAATCATTGCTAGGCGTTTGTATAGGAAATTTTGGTAAGAGGAAACAAATAAATGGTTGTTTTTGATGAATCTTTATTAATGGGAATAATACAGTTTTATTGCGTTTGGTTTTTTTCTTTACGTATTACGATCAAATAATAGTTATTGTTTCTATCATTTATTATATACAATGATTATACTATCATCAAAACATTTGAAATATGCTATCATTTAGTAGGTATTTACTTTACAATAAGGTCAAAATCCCTACAATGTATTTAACCAACTAACTTTCATTTGTATATAAACTATATTTTTTGTACATTAAAGACATTATAATCATTTTTAAAGAAAACTTTTATATTTATTTGTAATTCTTTTTCTTGTATTAATCTAATACATTTAACAGATATGTAAATATCGTTATTATTTAAAATCAAAAATTGATATTCTTTTTCTAGAAACAATTCCATCCTGAAAAATAACATTTATCGTTAATTATCAATGAGAAAAAACTAAAGAAGACCATTCCAGACAATTTATAATTCAATATTTATTCTCATCAATCTCAAAACACAATAATGGCAAACGGTAAGCATGAAAGATAGATAGATAGACAGTTCTTTTTTTTCAAATATATTTATTGTTTGTCAAAGAATGGAAAGAGTTTACTTCGATTCAGACAGACAATAAATATATGACCCTAGAAAAGAAAAAGAGTTATTTAACATAGTGTACGAAAGACTTTCATTCTAAAAAAAATGTTTGCTTGTTCACATATCTGTCTCAAATATCAACAATGAATATTTTCGAAGAGAGCAAGTAAGTTCTTCTGACATTGTTCATATTAATATATTTGCTTATGCTTATTGAAAATATTCTTAATATTTAAAAAAAAAAGAAAATTGCCTGTTTTTATTAATAATACTACGTCAAAATAAATAAACATTGCTTGTCGAGGAAAAATCCAATTTTATTTAAATTATTAAATAATATTTGTTTAGACATTTTTTATTTAATTATATGACGTTTCGGTTTTTTTTATATTACCTTTCGGAGAAAGAGAATAGACATTAAGTGATATTTATTTGCCTTCAAGAATAAATTATTTTCTTTTTCCGTGAAAATGAATCAGTCTAGTAGTAAAGCAAATAAATATAATATTTATGATTTCACTATAATAAAAAAAAAGAAAGAGAAGGAAGAAATTTACTTTTTGCTGGTATATAAGGAAAAAAATTCTAGCATGTCATTGCATAACTATGTGAAAGTATTTTTACTTCATATTTATATAGCATTTCAATCTTTTGCTAGCGGATTAATTTATAACTTTTGCTTTATAATTAAGAAAAGGAACTGGTAATGTATTAATTTCAATTAACAATATTATAAAAGGCAAAGGATACGAAAAAGTATGGCTCAAATAAAATTATACTCATAGAATTTTTTATTTTAAATACAATTTAATTATTATTATTTTTTTTTCTTCTCTAGGGTTTTAGATAGCCATTTATCATCAGAATCTACTACAATAGAATTATCTTGTTTAGAAAGTTCTTATCCATTCTCAACAGTACAACAATTATCTAGAACAACACCAGAGTATTCATCTTCACCTATACCTAATTTTGACCGCTGTAATTCACAACTTAACGAAAAAAATACATTAATGTCAGCATCAGAACAATCAAGTGTGGTTCAACCACTATTAACTGATCTCTATCAAATATCAATGGCATATGCTTATTGGAAGGGAAATAAACATACTGAAATGGCAACATTTGATTTATATTTTCGAAAAAATCGTAAATAATTAATAATTTTTATATGTAATTTTTATTTTCTAATTTAGCATTTGGTGGTGAATATACATTATTTGCTGGATTGGAAGAATGTTTGAAATTTATTCGTGATTATAAATTTGATCCAAGTGATATTCTATATCTTCGTTCAGTCTTACCTGATTATGTTGAAGCTGAATTTTTTGATTATTTACTTAATCTTAATATGAATGATATTAAATTATATGCTGTACCAGAAGGTAAATATAAATCTAATACAATAAAATATTGAAAGAATGATAGTACAGGGTGTATAAAAAGTTAATTCAAATATCTCATTTATAACTTAAGCAATTTACATGAACTTTTCATCATTCCACAAGATGTTCTCTGAAGTTTTATTCTGCGTACATTTTTTGGAGTACTCTATACAGGAAATTAATTCATAAAGTGTTCGAATACTCCTTAAGTTGTCTTGAAAGTGTCAGTCAAAGTCAATGTTTCTTTCCTGAGATACTAGATTTTCAGAAAATATTCAAAAGTCGCAAAAATGACAGAAAATTTCAATATCTTGGAACTTGACTATTTCAGCAAATGACCATTAGTTTTCACTGAATGCGAGCCATTCGATTTTTTTTATTAAGAAAATTTTACCTAGATATTCCTTTCTGTTTACTTAAGACCCATTCATAGTTTTTTCTTTCGGTGACCTTTTGGGGCATCCTGTATTTATATTTCATCTTGATGAATATTTTTTGCTAAATACACCAAGTTTTCAAGTGTGTTGTTTTTGTATTTTTCATCTTTTTGAAAAACTACGAAATTAATCATATTCTACTATTTATGTTATTATAGTAAATAAATACAAAATACGGTTGACAAAACATATTACATAGTAGAAGAATAGTCATTATAAATAGAAATATTGTATTAATTCACCGAATAAATCATAGTATGAAGGGCTAGAAATTGATAAATTTTGCGATACACTGAAGAGAAACAGTCAATAGTTGAGAATATACTTGATATATATACAGAATGATTGTTTGTATATTCTAATAAATTTGATTCAAACTCTCATTGTATAAAAATTTTTAGAGGAAATACAAGAAGACATATTAAGATCTATCTAAAAGTCAGAACTTTTTTTGAATTACATGAGATAAAAAAATATTAAAATAATATTTTATTTATTTATTTAGGTACTGTTGTATTTCCTCGTATACCATTAATTCGTGTTGAAGGACCAATATTTCACACTCAATTATTAGAAACAACACTATTAAATCTAGTTAATTTTGCTAGTTTAGTTGCAACTAATGCTGCACGTTTTCGTCAAGCAGCGCCAGCTCAGAAAGTATTACTTGAATTTGGTTTACGTCGTGCTCAAGGTCCTGATGGTGGTTTAAGTGCATCGAAATATTGTTATTTAGGTGGTTTTGATGGTACATCAAATGTTTTAGCTGGTAAACTTTATGATATACCAATAAAAGGTACACATGCTCATGCATACGTTAGTTCGTACGAATCTATGGATGATTTAAATGAACGAAATTTACGTGATCGTATTAGTCGTGAAGTACGTCCATTTGCTGATTTATGTTTACAATATTTAAATGAAGTTGGAAAAATACTTAACATACTTCCTGATGAAACAAATAAAGGAGAATTAGCAGCATTTGCTTCATATGCAATTGCATTTCCAACAAATCTTCTTGCTTTAGTTGATACATATGATGTACTTAAATCTGGTTTACCAAATTTTTTAGCTGTTGCACGTGCATTACATGAATGTAATTATAAAGCTATTGGTTTACGTTTAGATTCTGGTGATTTAGCGTACTTATCATTAGAAGTTCGTAAACGATTTATTGAAACAGGTCAAAAATTTGGTTTACCTTATTTTAACGATTTCCAAATTGTTGCAAGTAATGATATTAATGAAGATACATTAATATCATTAGCAAAACAAGGAAATTCAATTGATACATTTGGAATTGGTACACATTTAGTTACATGTCAAAAACAAGCAGCACTTGGTTGTGTTTATAAATTAGTTGAAGTAAAAATCTTCTTTTTTTTTAAATAATTATTTAATTTATTTTAATAATATTTCTTTTAGCTTGCTGGTATACCTCGAATAAAAATTAGTCAAGATGTTGAAAAAGTAACAATACCAGGTCGAAAAAATCTTTATCGAGTTTATGGTCATGATGGAAAGGCTTTATGTGATTTATTAACAAAATTTGATGAACCAGTACCACAAAAAGGAGTTAAAATTCTTAGTCGTCATCCATTTTCTGATCAAAGACGTGCTTATGTTACACCATCATCAGTCACAAGTTTATATAAATTATATTGGGCAGATGGAGAAATAAAAGAACCCTTACCAGCATTAAAACAAATTCGAGAATATGCAACAGATCAATTACTACATTTACGAACAGATATTGTACGAGATCTTAATCCAACACCATATAAAGTATCACTGACAAATGATTTGTTTAATTTTATGCATGAACTTTGGATAAGAAGTGTACCAATTGGAGAACTTAACTAATATATTTTTCTTTTTAAATCAAATCAAATCAAATCAAATAGAACTGTGATCAAGTTTTTAGATGTTGTTCTATGAAAATTTTCTATATTTATCTTTTTTCTTATCTGTTAATCATAATCACTTTTCTAATTTCATTCCGACTACTATATTAGTTACAAATAAATATAGTGAGTCATTTTTCAATGTACTAATTTGAATTTTCTGTTATATGTTATATCTTTTTTCTTCTTTTATTTATACTTTAAAAATAATAAAACTTATTATATTTTTAAATGCAAAATTAATTTTTTGATTTAAAATAGTAAGAAGATAATCATATATGACTTGTTATTAGTGTGAACAATAAAGTCTATCGATGACTTTAGGATGGAATATGAAGAAATAGGAAAGCAGAATGATGATTGTGGCTGTGGTTAGACCGAAGAGATATTTGAGAAACTATTGAAATTTTTGCAGAGAAGGAAAAGTAGATATGATTGTAAAAAAATGAAATATGATGCATCAATGAAAATTTTTCGAATTCTAACCTTCATTTTTTTATGATATGATAATAATAGTTTCACCGTGAAGTTTATATATCTCGTAATGAAAAATAACTTGATATAATAAATCTATTCTAATCTTTGACTAAACTTAACGATCAAAGATTTTCTCTCTTTTTTTTTGTTGCTGGTTATAATATGTTTAAAAAATGTATTAATCAAACAAATAGTATAAGTCGGTATAATCATCATTCTTTTTTGACTTATATTTGTTTATAGCTTTTCATTTCAAACAAAATACAATACCGTATTATTTTAATTGTTATCGATTAGAAATGAAATCCTAATATATATATGTATACTTCTTTGTTATCATAGCCTCCAGCCATATTGATTAGCATTGTATCTCAAAAAGAAATCTTCAGCTTGTTTTTATCATTTAAATTTTTCTTTTATTATGAAAGTAGCTTAACTTTAGAATGTGTCACTGATTGACTCTTGTAAATAGATCTAAGAAAATCACCGTTGATTTAACTCATTTATCATTTTTTTTGTTGCTTGATAACATGTCACGTACTCATTTGTCTAAGAATAACATGTGTTCTTCTTTTTTTTCTGAATGAATTCGAGCTCACTCTATATGTTAAATGTGTCTGCATATGTGCATTTCATTTATATGAACCGCTTGACTTTGACAGAATGATAAGTATATAATTCGATATTGTCATAAAACGATTTATATATCTATGTACCTGTTCAAATCAAATAATGTTTGAGATAGGCAAACAGTTTATTATCAATGTCACAGTTAAATGATCGCAGGTGTTTTCTATCAAACAATGTAAATGGAGAATTAGATAAAAATATGATTTGTTATATCGATGAAAATTAACATTGTAATGTTAATTTATAATGTTGGTGTATAATTAAAAAAAAAAGAAGTGAACTCTTCTGGGAGACACTGGTCATAACATATACATGCGAATAAGTAATTGACATGATACGTGTTCTTTTAATATTGAAAATGTCAATTTAAGTTGAGCGTTGAATTCAATTCGATGATCAATATTAACCTTTTTTTTTCTTGCTCTATTGAAAATGTCAAAAGATAATATTGTTTTCGAT
>CAJNOI010001680.1:0-13176 GCA_905250115.1 Adineta steineri | reverse complement strand
ATGAATTCTATTGCGTCAGTTTCTTTCAGATTATTATCATTGTTATGCAAGAAGAAAAAGATTCAAAAACATTTGGCCGTATATTATTGGGCATTTTTGGTGGAGTCGGTCTTGGCAAGTTGATAAAAAAACAATTATTCTTAACTTAATAATCTTATCCTACACGCACAGGTCTTACTGTGTTATGTATTCCTTTTGTAACACCAGCACTACGACGTCATGCACTTCCTTATGTACCAGCAACGAGAGAACAATTAGATAATATATTTAATCTATTAAAACAATATTCAACAAAACAACGTCGACATTTAGTTGATCTCGGAAGTGGTGACGGAAGAATTGTTAGTCAAGAAAAAATAAGATCTTATCTCGATTTGAAATATTATTTTTCTTTAGGTATTCGAAGCAGTTCAACAAGGTTTACCACGTGCAACTGGTATTGAACTAAATCGTGTACTTGTTTATTATGCTCGTTTAAAAGCACTTACATCAGGTCAACGAAAGATTTGTCAATTTAAACGAGCAAATCTTTGGAAAGTAAATTAACAAAAAAAACTTTTTTATTTATTATAGAAAAATTATTTTTCTCATTTTTTAGTATGATCTATCAAAATATGATACAATCGTTCTATTTGGTGTTGATACAATGGTAAGATATTCATTCTCAATTTTTTGGGCAAATCTAACACATTTGGAGAAATGAGATAGTTTTTTGTATATGAGAATATATATCGATTAAATTTTGACTCAAATTTCGAGATTGTATAAATTATATTAAAAATTTTATTTAGCAGGATTGTTATGATAGATCTCTGAATCATTGAATTAATTGATTATTAAACGATATAGACAGCTAATATATCATCTTTTATAAAAATATTTTTGATTTCATTCTCTTTTTCACTTGTAGTAATCAAAATAGAACAACTATTGGTTAATAATCTAATAGATATAATTATTTACTATGATAGAATATGGTAAAAATTCCGAAGGTTAAGATTGTCCCATTGAGCAAGAATGTACGTAGACGACATTGATCTGCATAGAAATCAACAGTTCTTGTACTTGAGATATGCAAAAGTATGATTTGTTTTTTTATACTCACAATGTCGCGATGATTATCATAGGTTTCATTGCCTTACGATATTCTAATTACAAGCTGATGCATGTCAGTTATCAAAATAAAAAACGTTGGATCGGTTGCTCTATACTAACAGCTTGTATAAAAATTTCCTGCTTGTTAGATATTCGAAAATAATACTAAATCAATGAATAATCATTTAACAATAAGTCTACAGATTATTCTCTGTAATCGTTTGTTTTCAATATCTAACTAATCATTAATTTTTATTTCTAGATGGAACCATTATTAAAAAAATTATCCAAAGAAATAGCCGATGAAAGTGTTGTCATAACATGTCGTTATCAATTTCCGATCAATTGTGATCGTACAATAGGTGAAGGAATTGATGCTGTTTGGTTGTATAATTCACAAACAATACGCAATCAAAAAATTTTAGAAAAATAAACTTTTTTGTTTTTTTGATCTATTTTAGTTATTAGTTTTCGTATTTTTCAGATATAAATTACATTTCTTTTTGCAAAAAACTAATAATAATATTATAGATGATGTCATCATCGAGTATAACTGATGGTGAATATTTTCAACAGCAAAATCAATCATCACAAACAGCTATAACCGCATTTCTAGCTAAATTATGGGCACTTGTTAATGATCCAGCTTGTGATGATCTTATTGCTTGGGATCCATCAGGTGGATCATTTCATGTTTATGATCAAGCACGTTTTGCACGAGAAATTTTACCACGTTATTTTAAACATAATAATTTTGCTTCATTTATTCGTCAATTAAATATGTATGGTTTTCGTAAAATGTCAACTATTGAACATGGTTCATTGAAAACTGAACGTGATGATATTGAATTTGCTCATCCAAGTTTTATACGTGGTCATGATACATTATTAGAATTAATTAAACGTCGTGCACCAGATAATCAACAAAAAATTAATATACAAACAACAAAAACGGATTTACCATCACCATCACCATCAATAACATCATCAGCATCACCGGCAGTTACATCAACAAGTAACTATATGGATACAAAATTATCACCACGTCCAATTGAATTTTCACATGTACTTGATGATGTTAGAAGTCTACAAACTAAACAAACATCTTTAACAGATAAATTATTTCATATGCAAGATGAAAATCAAGCATTATGGCGTGAGGTAAGTATATTAAAACAAAAACATTCTAAGCAACAACAAATTGTATCCAAATTAATGGAATTTCTCTTACATTTTCTTACAACATCAACACATCGACCATCTGTTGAACAACAATCAACAAATCAATCTCAACAAGAACAAACACAACGTCATACAATTACAAATCAACAAATACCAACAAATAGTCTTAAACGTAAACCAGCAGCATTAATGCTGAGTGAAGAACCAAAAAAACGTACAACTATGCAACAACAACAACAACAACAACAACAGCAACAACAACAGCAACATCTTTTATCACCACTTCTCCTTGGACGACAACAAGGTATAATCATAAATGAATTAACAGATAATGATTCGGGTGGTTGGCTTCATACAACAGATGCATCACCATTAGTTGATCTTGTTCCATCACCACCACCAGCAACGCAAACTCTCGATGATAATTATCATCATCAATCGCAAAATAATTATGAATGGGCTGTACCAACAGATGAACTTCGTAATCCAATAAATAAAACTTTTAAAACGATTGGAAATGGTAGTAATGAAAGCAATTCATATATACCGGATTTTTTCTTAAATACAGATAATAATAATGGTACAAAAATGAATATTGGACAAATAGATGAAGCGAATTTAACAGGCATCAATACGGTAAACATTGATGCAGATTATTTGTTTGATATGATTTAATTTTTAAATCACCTTTAAGAAATGCAGATATTTGTTTTCTCTCGTAATAAATATAACGTTTTATTATTTAAATCAGATGTTGTTTTACTATAATCTTAAATCTTGATTTTTCTAAACAAAAAGAATTTTTTGATCTAACTTAATAAACGATAGTTATTCTAGTAAAAGATATAAATCTTGTAAATAATATTGAATTTAACAATAATCTATTTTAAATAATAGAAAAAAAGTAATTTCTTCATTATATCAAATGTAAATTTCATCTTTAGATTCTATCTATCTATATATCATAAACTATTTCTATAGATGATTAGTTTTGATTTTTTTTCGAGACATAGAAATTGAATTGAATAAGTAAATTTAATAATTAATTTTGCTTATTTATATTTCTAGTCATTAATAAAAACCGTTCCAATCCTGAAAGAAGAACAAACAGATTTTCCCAATACTTTTCATTCACATCCATCTAAATCATCAACATTAAATTCTTCAATTTATTCTGATGATAAACAACAAAAATTAGATTCATCAAACAATAATGTTCCTTTTTCTCTTGATGATATAACTGGTGATGTCGATCATATTCAATCATCATTAGATAATATACGTGAATTAATGTTTGATAATCTACCTGATAATACAACAATTGAAGATTTATTTTGTGATGATCATGTATTGCTCTCTCCACTATTAACAAATAATGGTCAAACAACAAATATATTAACAGATAATACACAAGAATCAAAATTAAATAATACAACAAATCATTTTATTTATTCAAATACAAATGATATTGGTAATAATAATAATACATCTCAATGTAAACAAATCATTCTTCATAAAAGTGAAATTCCATTACTAAATACTTCAACTGATGTTAACAATCAATTACTTGAACAATTAATAAATGAAACAGCTAAAGTTGAAGAACAACGACAGACAATAAATCAATTAGAACGTGAAAAAATGAATTTAGAAGGTAAAATTCATCGACTTGAGCAGCAACAAACAAACTTACGTAAATAACAATTACATTTCTTCTTTTTTTTCAATAATGTACAGTTACTATCTGCATGATTTGTTTTTTTTTTTTTTTCGTTTTTTTTCTTCTTCTTTTTCTTTATTCGCTTATTTATAAGACAAGAAAACAAAAAGCCTTCATATTACTTTTTTGTTCCCTTCTAGCATAGAAACGACTTTCTTTTTTTTTTTTCTTTTCATAAATTGTATCTGTGTTTACTCTTTCATCATTTAATGGAAGTTTATTATCTACCGTCATAGCCGGTAATCATTTGTGTTGTCTCTTTTTTTCTTTTTTCATTAAAATAAACAAAAAATTTCAGACAATAGAAGATTTTATTGGAGTAATTTTCATAAAATTAATGTTTATATTTCGACTACATTCGTACCCAGAAAAACAAAAAGGTTCTTATGACATGCGTGTTAGTACAAAATAGAAAAACATGCCTTGATTTTCTTTTTCTTTTCTGTCCTGTTGCGATGCATATAATACAAATAAATCATGTTGCTTTAGTTTCCAGTGGTTATTTAATAGCAGTACAAGTTCATTTTTAACAACATCGAAATTTTTTTTCATCAAAATTTCGAGTTATACGTTTTATTCTAACACAATTACTAAGCGTTTGTTTTTTTCTTTATACAATGACAAAAAAAAAATAATAAATACAATATATTAACAAGCATACAAAAACAGAAACAGATATCTCACTAACTCAAAATAATGGCATTATAGTTTGGATACAAGCATACACCAATCTTATTTAAATCTGTTTCTTTTATCTGATATTTGACGGATATATATATTTTTATATATATATACGAATAAAGTTCAATTTGGAAATAAATTCATTTAAAATAAATTGTCATCAATATCGGCAAAGCCAGCAGCTTTAAGAGTAAATGGATTACTAAGTGATGCTGTTGATGCCGGTGGTGATGTACCAAATGAAAAGAAACGTCCAAAAAAATAAGCACCATTACCAGGTGAAACCGATTGAGGAGTATCAACTGCTGGTGTTGATGATGATGATAAATTTGGATGAGTTTCTTGTTGAACTTTTTCATCAGCTGCACGACAGACAGTAAAGCAATAGTTCATTGAAGCCATTTTATTATATTAATTTGCGTATGAAACAGTTTATCGACGACGTAGGTTGCCGTAAAATGTACAAGTTAAAACAAGCTAGTACATATATATATATCTACAGTTTTAGTTAGAGTACAAGGTACGCAATTGTTTGTTTCTATCCCTTACAAGAGGATGTGCACGACGCCAATGGCTGATTTTAGTATGATTATTTATGAGAGAAAGAGAGAGGCATGGCTGATAGCATCGTATGGGACGAGGCGTGCCTCTGTTTTTCTTTCTTTTCTCGTCGATTATAATACTAAGAATAGTAACAGATGAAGAACGAAAGAGAACAAAACAATATTAGAAATGTGCATACGCAATAGAAATTTTTGAAAATATAAATACATTTTACTTCCTTCAACCATTACGCATTTGAAAATTTTCTTAGGGCAAAAAAAAATTATTACCAAGATAAATGCAAATAACTATCCAATCATACATATTTTATAACAAAAAACAAAATTTTTACTCATTACCAATCTGATTTGTACTTTGTGCACACTTCAATAGACAATTCTTTTTACTCTATGCCTCTATTTATATCTACATAAATATATATATTTTTTTAAAATAATTTGTTTTTCTTGTTCTTTTTTAATGAAATATGGTCAAATTACTTCCTTTTACATATTCTATGCATGTTGTGTTTTATTTCTATGCCAATATGAAAGTTAAATGCATCGTGTATACATACTGATTAATTCAAACAGAAAGCTTGTCATACATGATTACTGTTATCAACCAGAACACTTGATGTTTCACTATAATTAGAAATGCAATAAATCTACAGGGTTTAGCTTGTGCAATTAGTCATGCAAAAAAAAAATAAGAAGATTTTTTATTGACTATCTAGTCCTATTTGCAATTAGATAGAATATTATTTCTACAAAGTTCATAGTTGTTTGCCATCTAATGAGATATTCTCATTATAAAATACTGCAAGAGTAACTTTATATTTTTAGTTTACAAGTTATATTAACTTTCGAATTTATTTGACTGGAAGTATACTCGGAACAAAGGATGATTAATTATAGAAGTAGAAGAAAAAAAATAAGAAACTAGTGTAACACTAGTTTTGCTTGATCAAATCATCATTGAGATGGAAAATGAGATTCATCGAAATGAAGACACTGGTCCTGCCGATGTCAACATAATCAAGAAGCGTAATTTGAGTATTGTTGTCTATCTTATCCTTGATTAGGCTGCGAACAATAATGTATTATATTATCGACAATCTATATATATGTATATATATATATATAAATACTCAATCACTGAACAACAAGTAATCGAGAAGTAGTAGTTCAGTTCTTCCAGGCACTAACTTAATCTTGATGTATTGTTCATTGATGTGTAAGTTTTTCTTACTGCTCATTTACTTTCCATTTTGGCGCTTTTAGGTAAAACTTAGAATATCTTGACAGACGCATAGCAGTAAGAAAAGTAGGAAATGAGAAGTAGGCTGAGTAAGAATAACAAAAAAAGAAAACCTATCGAAATATATGCATTGTTATGGAATAAAAAGATAGAAAAACCATTTAGAATATAGAAATTGAGATCGTAATAGTAGAATGTTAAGAACAAAATGATTAACACCATCTTTCTATATGCACGTTCATTTGAGTATTATCCGAGAAGAAAAACAGAAAACTTTCATTTATTTCCTTTGGAACGTGATCTTATTGACAATAGTATAGAGAAATATATATATATATATTCATCGATCAAGTTTGGATATAAAATTAGTACATGATTATTATATTTTTTTTTTCTTGTTGTGATAAATTACTTTTATGAAATTTTTAGATTAAACCTATGGCTAACAGTACTCGACGTCATGTCAGTTATGTTGATCTTTCTCATCCGCAAGAATGGACGAAACTACTTGAATATGCAGAAGTGACAATTGCTTTAACAAAATTAGGTTAGTAATAAAGTTAAAACTTGAAAAAAATCATTCATTATTTTTAGTTGCTGATTTTTCAAATCAATGGGCAAAAATATGTTCATTAGCATCATCTCAATTACATCAATTGGTTAATGATTTTCGTAAAAAAACGGAAAATGAAATTCGTGCAAAGTAAATGTTGATACTTAGTGTTTGGAAAATAATCTTTTTCATATTAGATGTCATTTAAATGGTATGATGTATGATCTATGGGAATCTTTATTGCTTGAAACGGATATAGAATCACAAGTATATGAAAATATAATACTAATCATTAATAATTCTTTTCATATTTTTAGTCTTTAAAAAAAGTGTCATGTATTATGGAAAAGAATATATATGGTCCTCTGTCAAGTTTTGTAACTAATAAATCACTTCAATTAACTATTAATAGAGAACATCGACGTGATCTTGATAAAATTACGGAAAAAGGTCATGAAATGGTTAAAGAGGTAATATAAGAACATTTTTTTTAAATCGGATTATTTTTTCGTTTAAATATTTAGTTGAAAGAAGAATATTCGAAAATATATAATACACATGGTGCTACATCTGATTTTGATCTTATTCATAATGAATATTTTCTTGAAATTGTGGGTGTAAATGGTCTTTATTCGAAATATAATCAAAAGATTTTACCACAACTTCTTCAAGTAAAAAAACATATTGTAGAATTTTGATAGACAAAAAAAAAGAATTCATTTTGTTTTTGAAATTAGGGAATGGAACAATCACAATTGGAAATAATTGATGGAACATGTCAAAATATGCAATTAATCGCTTCCATTTTACAAGAATTTGTAAGGAAAAAACATATTTACGTTAATGAAAATATTTCTTATTTTGACAAATATGAATTTTTGTAATTCGTAATACTCCAATATTTACTAAGAAATACAAATGAGAATTATTTCTTAGATTAGTTCTAGTATCTAATGATTATTTCTATAGCCAAAACATCTATTTTAAAAGTTATTGTAAGTATAACATATAAAAATCATGTTGTCATAATCAGATCCATAAATCAAATGTATGAAGTACTAATAAATCTCTCGATTAGTAGATAAAAATCATCGATGAGAAAGAAAATTGTAGTTTTATGGATATTTCCAGTCATAACCAAAGTAAAAAATATTTTCTTTAAGTACATTTATTGATAAAATAATGTATCGATAGACTATTAGGTAGAATTAAATTCTTATTCAATATTTTCATTCTATATAATTATTATAAGAATAAAACATATGATGTTATTTGTCTGCTTTCTTTTTTTTTCTCCAGGATTACTAATAGTTATCTATAAAGAGCATCAAGGGAGAATACAATATTTGTTTTCTTTGTTTCCCATATTTTTCTCAATAACCAAATATGTTAGCTGTTTTACGATTAGTTCTACTTGCTCTTTTCAGATCGAAAAAAAGCAAGATATATGTAATTGGTAATTTTGCTTTGAAACAATAATTTGAAATTAATTATAAGTTAATACTATCAGTTTTGACCTTTAGATCAAAAATAGAAACATTCAGATCACTTTTCGGTAATAGGTTAAGATAAATGGGTCTATTTTTTTATTTGATTCGCATTTTCCAAGCAAGTATGTATTTGTTTATTTGCATAGCTGCATGTTATACGATGAAGATATTGGTCTGTAAAAGATTTTTTCCTATAATAGATGTAAAGTGGTACAGATATTTTGTCGTTCTTGTTGTTGTTGTTTGACATACCATTATTATCCATCGAACAATGGGCAATCGTCAATCGGTAGTATATCGTCCATTTAAATGAAAAATAATCTTCTATTTAACATAAAAGAATATCCTAATGATAATATATTCTATGTCTTATTTATTTTTCTTCTTTTTCTTTCAATAGCACGAACGACGACATTCAAGTTATGCTTCGTTTGTTGTAACGAGTTCATCCGCAAATCCTAATGAAGAAATAGAAAATTATATTTGTTCCGTCAATGAATCCAATGATAGATCAGCAACACCTCCTGTTCATATTCAATTTGAATCATTCATATCACCAATAAATCATAATTCACGTTTACATTCTATATCATCACCTAATAACGATCAATTAATTATTTACGCAGCACCCGTTATACAAATGCAACTATCATCACGGTGTAAAGAAACAATAGAACGTTTAAGAGAAATTAAAAAAGAAAAATCATTATTATTAGCTGTTATTAATCCTCCAACACCAAAGCCTCTTGTTAAACATAGTGACGATCAACAACAGTAAATATTCTTTCTTTTTAAAATAAACATATAATAAAACTATATATATATACATACATATAGATCGAACAAGAAATTACTGAATCAGATAAGTGATTTCATGAAAAAAAAGCATATGTTGCGTCTCGTTGAACTTGAAGAATCTGTTTTACTCGCTCAGGTAAAATTTCTTAATACAAAAACAAAAATCTGTTTGAATACGGAAATAGAATAATTAGCAAATATTTTTATTATTTCTCGGAAGAAAAAACTATCAAATAAACGAAATTAACTGTAATTAGGTTAAAGAAAATAGAAAACAAAAAATTATCGGATTTTCTTTCTTCTTCTTCTTCTTCTTTTCTTTTTTTTGGCCGTGACCCATTTGTCATATGTCTATAAAGACAAAGTTATTTTGTCAAATGTCGCGACGAGTGTTTGAGCATGAGATGAGCGTGTATAATACGTTCGGAAAATAGATCGATATAATGCGACCGTGCGAGACAAACAATAACAGCTTATACCACACACATACATGACAAGAGCGAAAGCAAAAATTTTTCTTTGAGTCCATCGGCTTGATTAATCGACAGTTTCCTTTCGTTTATTTGCTCTACTCGTGCCTTTCTTTACTTCCTATTAGTCTATTCACAATCCGTTTTCTTTCTGTCGATTGCCAATAAACATACACAGTTATTTGGCATTATCTTCTAATAAAAGCATGGGTCCACATTAAAGCAATTATAGCCGAATTATAGAAAACTACACGACGTCATTGAAGACAAGTAAATTCATGTGAAACAAACGTTAAGGATTAAGTTTTTACAAATATATATAAACATGAGTGTCATCTGTATCTATACATGTGTTATAAATCTGAGAATATTAACATAGCATATTTAGGAGAAATAATTTTCTCTATTCGAAAATGCTTTTCTTTTTTTTGACGTTGATGTCTTATTTGTTTGTTGTTTTAGTTTATATTAAGAATGATAGCTGTATGTATATATGTTCTCTGTACTATTTTCTTTCATACGTACTTTTATTGCTCGCTAGAGTATAGTCGTAGAAATATGACACATCATGATAGTTGTAATATAAACTGTACATTCGTGACAGAAACATAGATAAAGTAACAGGATATGGTTTATTGAAACTACCAGGTTATTTATCACTAAGATGACAATCCTGTTAGAAAATCAGATAGTATCGTATGGTATCAAAAATGATGAAGTGGGTGAGGCATTTTTTTTCATATGCAGTTATTTCATTCATTAATATCTATTTCCACTTCTCTAGGTCTCAATCGAAAACGATTAGAAACTAAGATAAGTCGAGGCATTATCGAGTCGTTTTTTTTTGTATATATATATATTTATATCGCTGTAGTGCATGTATACAAAGATTAATCAATCAATATGAAAGAAAAAATGTATATTCCCCTTAGGAAATGTCTGCGATACTCGTTTTTTTTTACTTACTTTGTTCCCATGTAGTTTGAGTGTTGATAAAGGTAAATCGGCGAGTACCTTTTCTTCTATTAGTAGTAAATATCGATCGAGTTTGTTCTGTTTCCTTTTTTTTTATTAGTTCGGTTATATAGTGGTGTATATGTTATGTATAGGCGGAAGATAATGACATAGAAAAATAGTATAAGTTAGCTATCAGTAGTATTTCTGTACGATTTATGTTTATCTTCGTTTTTTTTTTCAGCAAGATTTGCTCAAAACTCGTCGAACATCGATGAGTAGTGTTGCCGATAATGAACAAGATGCGCAGAAGCGCAATGGAAGTAATGTTAAAGGCCTTTGGCGTGATGCATTTAAAGCTTTAAAAACTGCAACAGTTGCTAGTGGAACTTCTACCAATGAAAATCGTTCGGTAAGTTATATAAACAAACATAGAATCATTAATTCTATATACATATTTTATTTTCATTGATCTAATTGAGTCGTTCGAATGCAAAAACAATACATAAAAAATTTCCATAATTTCTATTTAAATCAAACTTAATTTGAAGATTCTATTACCTAGATATTAAAGTATCTATTCATTTTGTTTTAGCGGGTCATTATTTGTAAGAAAAGGTCATTAATTAATTTCCTTTTTCTTATCTAGCATGTTATTTTTCCTCCATTTTTCATTTTTTTCTTCTTCTTCTTATAAATATAATTTAGCAAGAAAGTGCTGTCTCCTCTCGTTATCATTGAACTCGTTTCCTGTTGACATACGTTATTGTTATACTCTCCTTTCTTCGTTGTCTATTTTCTTATAACGGAGATTCTATTGTTACTTTTTCAAGTATGAGTATACCCATTAAGTAACTTATTATTAAAAAAAAATATATCGATCAATATGAGGTCTAGTCGAGAACAACACAATCAATCTCTATATATTTCATCGGCTCGTTTACGTTCGCATTCATTGAAAACAAAACGAATAATATTTGATAATATACCGCGTAAATTAAGTGTTGACATAGAATGTGTGGGATCGTCAACAAATGATAATAAACTTGAAGAGTTATCAAATAGACCTTTATCAAAATGGTTACAACGACGTTTTACATGGTTTCCAATCGAAGAACCTAAACACCAACAACGTCGAATGACTGCAACTCATTTTTCGATTTATAACGATGAATCATATTCTATCCTATTAGGAGAAAAGCGTTCTAGTGTTATGGTACAAATGATGGAGGTATCATAAATCGTTTTGTTTTTGTATACTACTAATTAATAATGTATATATTTGAATTAAAACTGAATTTTATTTTTTTGCAGTCATTCGTACGGCGACTCTCGTCAAGAAAGAAAAAAAATAGTGAACGTGATCGTGAACGCGAACGTGAAAAAGAAGAAGGTAAAAACAAATATAAAAAGAAGATCTTAGTCATCATTTCTTTTCTAGATAAACCAGTGATTGATCCAGTATATGAAACATTAAGAGTAGCAGCTGAAACACGTAAGAGAACATTAGCAAATTATATACAACAACGACAGCAAACGCTCAATAAACAAACATCACTCATTAGTCAAGAATCATCAGATGTTGATACTCAACCATCACCAAGAGCATCACATTATAATGATTTAGCTTCACCATCACAATCACAAGCAACATCATCATTTTCATCATCAGGTAAACAATCTTCAATAAACATTTTTTCTCAAAACAAAATCAATTAACATTCTATAGGAGAGAGAGAGAGAGAGAAAAAAGAATAGCATATTTCATTATTTTTCTTAGTTGTATTTATTATTTTTCTATTACTCTATGTTTATAGATAATGCACGTGTATTCAATTATTGATACCTATATCGGTAAATACCTAGACAAGTCCTGGTGAGATGTATATTATTCAATGAAAAGAAAAATAATAATAAAAAAAAAATTATATAAATATATATATATATATCGATTCGTTAAATGTATTGTATGTGTCGTTGTTTATAAGACTATTTAAATGTGTACTATATAAATTGAGAGTGAACATTATGTTTCCTTTTTTTTCCGAGTGTATTTCTGTTGTATTTGATGGTCTTCTTATGTTTTTTTTTTCTTCACTCTTTCTTGTTTATAAAAAAAAGAAAGAACTCTTGTCTTCTTTTTTTTTGCAAATTATATTATGTCTGAAGCATCATTATTATTATTATTATTATTATTATTATTATGACAAATAAGACGAAGAGGCGAACGACTGAAATACTCTTCAATGGCATATAGTCAAGACGCGCAGAACATGATGAAATATGTATGATGGTATTACTACTATTGTCGCTGTTAATTAACATTGGACGTGTTGATGCATTTATAAGTATTGACGACGATACTCATGACTGCAATTCTCTATAATTTACTTATTCGTTGGCTAATCTTTTTACACATTCATTTTATTT
>CAJNOI010001679.1:0-13180 GCA_905250115.1 Adineta steineri | reverse complement strand
TTCAGCAGGAAGAATATACTTTAGAACAGTTAAAGAATTTTTGAACACTAAATTCAAGCAAAACACATATTCATAGTATTCATTTTGTAATTATCTTTCAAGTCAGAAAATGAAATAGTTTTATGATGTTGCAAATTTGTTGTAAGATAATGTCTTACTTCTATTTATCATTGTGCAGAATCGTAATTGAAAGTAGAAAATTTTAGTAGTATTTTTTATTAATTTGAAATTGAATTTCATGAATGGCCTTTGAACAAATATCTAACGACTGCCTTTATTATATTTTCATCATCTATCAATCAATTTTAGTTCGTATTGATAATAAGTCAATTTTGTAAAAATTGATTATACAACATAAAAAAATATTTAAAGAGACTTTTATAAGTCTGTTGTATTTGGATCGTAGATAAAGGCATTTGATTGATAGCACATAGAGAATAAGTTCAGGACGCATTTTGTATCTTTTATAAAATAGTATTCTTTTGAGGGTGGATGAGGATGCGCATTATTCATAAAGATGGGTGTGCGTTTCTCTTCTTCTTCAACACTCACCCACACCCTGAAATATTTAATCCGGATAGAAAAAAAACTGAATATGTATTCAATAATTAATTTAAAATAATAAAATAATTAATGAGTGTTTTTTTTTCGTTCTCTTCAATATTGTCGATAACACACATACAATCTATTACACATATGAATAAAGATTATCAAAATACATATGGAAAAAAAAACATAATAACACTCGAGAAAATGAATTGATAAATTTAAAAAAGCATAATAAAAGAAAGAATCAAATTTAAATAAATCAATATATAAAAAACTGACTATGGTCATAAATTTGCGTTTGGTTACCAGAAAAAAAGTCAAACAAAATATTTCATTTCATTTTTTGCTTTTTTTTCCATCCTATAAAATAAAATAAAAATATTTGATCTATATATATTCTTTTTTTCTCTCAATATTAACCTTCGGATTCGTAAGCAATTGATGTTGAAGTCTACCAATTTTATCATTCTGTGATGTAATCTGTTCATTCATAGATGCTAAATGTTCCGTCATTGTCACTATTTGTTCTTCATATCCTTTCGTTGTTGTGGATAATTCATCCTAAATAAATAAAATTATTTAAAAATTTACTAAAAAAACAACTAAAACCTTCATTTTTGTTAATTCTACTTGTGATTGTTCAATTTCAGTTCGACATTTAGCTTCTTGATCTTTGGAATGTCTTAAACGTTGATGAATATTTGCTAACTAATAATAATAAGAAGAAAAGTATGAATGCAAAATATTTCAAATTTAAATTACTTCATTATAAAATGCAATTCCTTTGCCATTTGCCAATTGTAATTTAGTTTCTAGATCGAGAATTTTTTGTGAATAATATTGTTTTATCATCATTTCACGTTCACTCGGTGGATCAGAACTTGTTCGAGACTCTCGTTGAATATTGATTGTTGACTAAAAAATGAATTCGAATAAAATTTTCAAAAAAAAAATTGAGATAAAATATTTACAGTTGTTGGTGAAGTTGAAATAATTTCATCTATTTGTTCATTTGTTGTTAATGGTTGATTTGTTTTATCTTTTAATTCATCAATTTGTTTTGAATAATCATCACGCATTTTTTCAAATTTTATTTTTAATAATTGATATTCCAAACGCCAATGTTCTTTTTCTTGTTCAAGTGTACCAATTGCTTCTGCATTACAAAGTATCTAAAATGAATTTATATACATTCAGTTTAATTTCTTTTATTTATTTACTTGTTTTTTCTGAACAGTAGATAATTGTTGATGAGAATTTTCGGAAAAATCTAAAAGTAAATTTTCTTCTTGTTGTTGTAACATTTCTTTCTGTCGTTTTTGTAATTCAAAAAGATATGTTTGATTTTCTCGAATTAATTGCGCAATCTAATCATATATATCAATTGAAGAAAATATTCAAATAAATTAAAGTTGTTTTTATTTACTTGTTGTTCAAGACTTGCTAATTTTCTCAATGCTGCTAATATACATTCATCAGTGGTTGTTAAATGTACAGGAGAAGCAGTTAATTCATATTCCAAACATAATTTATCATTATAGTTCTTATCAAGATCTATAAGAATATATTTTTTGAGCATAATCTTCTACATAGATAAATAAAATACGAACCACAATGAATAAGTGCACCTGCTTGAAATATCGAAAACATTTCAGTAACTTTTATTTGAAGTTCATCGGCTATCGTTGGTGAAGATAAATCTATCAAAAAAATTAAAATTACTATAAGATTAGAATTTTATTGTTAATTACCATATTGAATAATTTCAGCAGCTATTTCACGTAATTGTGATAAATTCTGTGCCCATCGTTGAAATAATTGATTAAGTACATCATTTAATTTATTGATTTTTTCACAAATCTTCTCTTGATTGTCTGATGATGAACTCATTTTTGGTTCATCACACACACTACATAATAAAATATGATTTTAAGTTAACAACAATCGACTATATCTATTACCTTTTAATAGCAAAAGCAAGTACTTTTTCACAGGATGAAACAAACATACTAAATAATTCAGCAAAACCTGTTGTATTCTCATTTTCTAATGAACACTTAAAATATAAAAACAAATAAATGAATTTATTTTTAGGGATTAGTCAATGATTTACCTGTCCATCAAACAAACGTATTTTTAATTCAACAAGAAAATTTTCTGCATGTTGTTGAAAAGCTTTAGCTGTATGAGCCATCTAATGAAAAAGATAAGTTTTCTTTTTAAATAAAATAATTTATTAATTACTTTTTCATTATTTTCTGATGATCGATTATTATTTTTTAATCGTTCTTCAATATAAATCGTTAATTCAGTATATGCATCTCGCCATGCATTTAAATATTTATATAAAAATATTTCCGCTTGAGGAGATGGAGATAATTCATTAACCGGTTTGACTGGTGCATTTAAAGTAGATCTAAATAAATTTAATAAAAAGTAGATCATTTTTAATAATGAAATAAGGATAACTAACGATTTTCGACTAACAACAGTAGAAGATGGTTTTTCAGTTAAATGTTGTTTAACTTGTTCATTAAGTAATTCATTTTCTTGTTTGATTTGTTTTAAAATTCTTTCATATTCATCACGAGCTCTTTGATGACTTTCTTGCATTTCTGCCATTTGATTCTGTAACTGTTCAATATTTGAACGATTCGCTAATCGTTCATTTTCGGTATCAGCTATTTGCTTTTCTAACTCATAAACCTATATTAAAATAATTATTAAGTTTTATATAATGTCTAATTCTTACTCGTCGATGAATTGTTTCATATTGTTTGATTTTCTGTTCAAGTTCTTGCGCAAGTACATTATCATTAAAAGGATTATTACTACTTTGAAAATTTTTATTGCTATTTGATTTTTTTAATTTTGAATGTGATCCAAAATCATTAAGCTCTTGTTGAAGAATTTCAAGACGAGATTGAAGTTGTGTGTTAAGAAACGAGAGTGTTTCAATTTCTTGTCCATTTCGTCTTAGATTTTGATCTCTTCGATTTACATCTTCCTCGAATAAGAAATGCAAAAAAAAGAATAGATGAAATAATCAAATAAATCTAATTACTTGTAATTGTTGATTTTTACTTTGTTCATCAAGAACAGCTTTTTTCAAAACAGTTACTTGTCCTCGAACTTTAGAAAATTCACTTGCTAATATTTGATATTTATTTTGTAAATCCATTTAAACATCTGAAACAAGAATTAAGGTTTAGTGGTTTTTTTTCTCCACTTAAAATGAACAAGAACAACAACAACATCAAACAAAGTGAACTCTAATCTATCAGATAAAACGAACATATATTTTATTATAATGTTAAACTTTGTATTGCCGTTTCAATAACAGGAAGAAGATCTGGTATTGCTTCACGATATTTTTGTATAATTTGTTCGCGTGCCCATTGAATTTGTTCAATAAATGATTGATTAGTATCATTCGAAGCTTGTGTTTTCGAAGCTGTTGATGGATTTTTTATTGAAAGATTTGTAGATGTTAAAATAACTCCATATAAAGCTCGAATATTTGATGGATTTATTTTTAATGTACTAAAATAATATGTTCGAGCTTTATCATAATCACCTTGAGAATAACGAATTGATGCATAACGTTCATGATTTAAATGATTATGAGGATTTATTAAAAGAAGTTCTTCAGCACAAAATGTCGCCTTCGTATAATCATGTTCAGTTAAATAAAGATCGCATAATTCACTCCATGCTTCTTGATCTGCCTTTAATTACAAGAAAATAAATAAAACAAACAAAAGAATTAATATTTTTAATTTACTTGATAAAGTTCTAAATATGAATTTAATTCACTAATAGCTTCACGTATTTGATTTTGTTCTTTTAAAAGACTTATTTGTCTTTTACGTACAATAGCATCTGTTTCATTATCTTCTAATAATGACGCGTAAATCTCTTCAGCATGTCCATATTCTTCAATGGATTCATAATACATTGCATTTAATGTCGATACACGACGACTTGTTCTTTTAAATTGTTTTTCTAATTGATCAAGACATTGACGTGCAATTGATTGTTTTGAACAATGTAAAGCTGATTTGAATATTTGTTCAAGTATTAACCATTTTTCATCACCTAATGATGATAAATTTCGATTAGATAAAACATTTGTCCATAATTCAATTATTTCATCATGTGCACGATAATTTTCATCACGATATTTACGAAGTTTTTCAATAGCTGATTGCATACTTAGTTTTTCTAAATATAATATTAAAGTTTTTGTTTTTAAAAAAAAAGAAAAAAAATGTAAAGGATAAAATGAAATGAGGCATACATCAATCCTTCTTTTTTTTATCATTATTATCCAACACTTCAATATATGATTGGTTTAAAAATACAACCAATACAATTTATATTCAGAAGACATATCTACATACAGAGTCATCTATTTCTATTCAAATTTTTTATAGTTTACAAATTCGTTCATGTTACTGTGAAGTTTCCACATGCTATAAGTCATATCAATATTCATATTGGTATTTAAACTTATTGTTCTTTATTTCACTCGTTTATGTTTGGTTTAATCCGTAAATTTAATTTGCAAACTTTTATTACCTTTAGCGATAGTTTCCTGTAAACTCGACAGGTTTTTATAACTACTTAGAAATCAATTTATCTGTACTGATATTTTTATTCCGACGATAATTTGTACGTAACTAAAGTCACGTTAATAAACACGTGCAAGTAATGAGGTTTGTCCTCGTTGGCTTTTCATCTGACTGAGAGAAAAAGAAAAGAATTAGCTTTTTTCATTTTTCTCCCGTCACAGAGTACAGTAACGTAAATGATACTATTTTTAATATCATCCATTTACAAGGCTACATTATCACTACGGCGAGCAGTCTAAGATCGATTTATTTATACTCAATAATATGATGTGCGTGTTTTCATTATATAACGAGTAGAAGTTTATATTTTCGATCATTTGTAGATTTCATTACAAATAATAAAGATGAGTACAAACAATTTCGTAGAATTTGATCAATCAAAATGTGTCGACAAAAAATATGGGCATCAACATGTTAGTAAGTAATCTATTTAATAAATATCTTATTCATTTTTTATAAAACAATGAATATGTATAGTGTCTTCATTTACAACGTATCCAATTGAAACTGTTCGAGATGAAGTTCGAAAGTCTCCAATTAAACCACCGACTATTACACCAAAATATGATTCAAATTCGATGTCAACTGTGCTCGAGTGGCATGTATGTTTTAATCTAATTGAAAATATTATTCAAATAAAATTTTTAGGGTAAAAAAGATGTTCGAATTGCTCAACGACCTAAACCAATAATAACAGATGATTCAGATGCTATTATTCATGTAACATCATCAACAATTTGTGGAAGTGATTTACATATGTGTAAGTAAATGAATTGAGAAATTGATTTCTATTTGAATCTTTTTTGTAGATAATGGAGATATGAAAGGTATGCTATCAAAAGATATTATTGGTCATGAATGTAAGTTTTTTTTTAAATATTTTATTATATAAATTAAATTTTTGTTTGAAAAGGTATGGGTATTGTTGAGAGTATTGGTCCTAATGTAAAAAATATTAAAGTTGGTGATC
Organism: Adineta steineri; assembly: GCA_905250115.1. Lineage (NCBI taxonomy): Eukaryota > Metazoa > Rotifera > Eurotatoria > Adinetida > Adinetidae > Adineta > Adineta steineri. The sequence continues at coordinate 7,027 of CAJNOI010001679.1, read as the reverse complement.
GAGTTGTTGTCAGTGCACCGATTGCATGTGGACAATGTGAATGTAAGTTATTTGAATTTGCTTTTTTCCTAGAATATTAATTCGTTTGTATAGATTGTAAAACTGGTTTGTTCTCATTATGTGATATAACAAATGATTCAAAGGTTATGGAAACAATGTATGGTCATAGAATTTGTGGAGCTTTTGGTTATTCTCATTTAACAGGTGGTTATGATGGATGTCAAGCTGAATGGGTTCGTGTTCCATTTGCCGATGTTAATTTATTGAAAATTGAAAATAATCGATTAACTGACGAACAAGTTTTATTTCTTAGTGATATTGTTTGTACTGGTAAGTTATTTTTTTTTTGTTTAAATTATAATATAATATTGAATTATCAATATTATAGCATGGCATGCAAATGTCTTAGGTGGAGTTGGTCCGGGAACAACAGTAGCTATTTGGTGAGTTTTCAGATTTATTATTTTCTAATAAATAATTGAATTAAATAGGGGTGCTGGTCCCGTTGGTTTATTAACTGTTATGTGGGCTAAATATCGAGGTGCAAAACGTATTTTCTCAATTGATTGTATTGAAGAACGTTTGGCGAAAGCTCGAACACAAGGTGCAGAAACAATTGATTTTTCTAAAGATAATGTTATTGAAACTATGCAAAAATTATTACCTGGTAAACTTTTTTACTACACACATTATATAAATAGAACACTTCATTTATTTTTTTTAAATAGGTGGTCCTGATGTATGTATTGATGCAGTCGGTTTTCGTTATACAAAAGGTGAGATACGATAAATAATTCAATTTAAATTAAGAATTATTTTCAATGTATGCATTTCTTAATAGGCATGGTTCATAAAATGCAACGAGCTGTCTTTCTCGAAACGGACTCACCTGAAGTCTTAGATGAAGCAATTGTTGTTGTTCGAAAAGGAGGCAGTGTTGCTATCATTGGAGATTAGTGAGTCATAGTCCATATTGTTCCTTTTTAATATCGCATATGTTTTCTTTCTAGCTTTTATAAATCTAATCAATTTCCAATTGGTAAGAATTATTATATTTAAATGTTTATAAATTAATTTTTTATTTTGTTTATCTTTAGGCACTTTTATGGAAAAAGGTAAGTGTAATAATTTTTATATGAAGTTTATAAAAATTTGAATATTTTCAGCTGTAACAATGCGAGGTGGACAACTCTATTGTCAAAGTTATTGGCATGATCTTCTTAAAATTATTGAAAATGGGGTAAATTTATTATTCTTTTCTGCTTTTATATTGATTAAAAAACTAATTATTGTCGATATTTTAGGAAGTTGATCCAACATTTATTGTTACGCATACAATGGAATTATCACGAGGTTAGTTTGATATATTCAAATTTTTTTCATTAATAAATTAAAACTTTTTTCAGCTGCCGAAGCTTATAAAATGTTTGATGAAAAGTCAGATGGAACAATGTAAGTGTACTTGAATGAATACTCATTAGATACTATAGTCTTTTATTTTAGTAAAGTGGTACTCAAAACTGCTTTTGCTGCTGTTCAACAAAGCACAAATTAATCCAGCAATTTTTTTAACAAATGAATTTTTTATTTGTATTTCTTTTATTATAGTCAAGCTATTTATTTTGTAATTTGTCTTATTTGGAATAAATCGAACAAATCGATGAACTATTTATAAGAATCTATCGTGATAAACTATTTTGAAATATCTAATTCTAAGACTGTTTTCCATTCAGATAGTTTTCCACTTGTATCGACTAATTGAATTTTTCCACCTTGCCATGTTTTATTAATTAATGTTGAAAGATCAATTTGATTAATTAATTCTTCATCATTACAATCTTTTTTTTCAGCATATATTAATGAAATATGTGGATCGTATTCATTCGTCCATTTATTTATATCTTCATCATTATTAATAAATGTTTGTTTTGAAAAACGAGCAAGTGAAACAAGAGAATCAGTTTTTTCACATCGTACAAATATGCGTTTAAAAAATTCTGATCCTGTTTCCAAAGCTTTAATATGAACATCAGGTAAAGAATGGTTACTAAAATAAGTATTAAGTGATGATTTAATATCTTCAATTGATGTTGTAAGTGGAATTTTTGAAACAATTGTAACATGTGGGGCAAATGAACACCCAAAAGATTTTATTATAGACATTAGAGATGTAGCAATTGTTGAGCTTGTAGGTGGAAGAAGCCATAATGAATAACCCATTTGAAATAATTATAAATAGATACTATTGTGTAGAAAAAAATTTATATGACTTATGCATAGGTATTGGTTGGTTTTCCACTAGTGAGAAAATTAACAATATTTTTTTTATATAATATTTAACTTTAATAATTATATTATTTGCAACTTGACGTTCATTGATGTCATTTATATCATATTTATATTAAGTTCTTTCTATACATTTAATGTAAGGTGGCTATTAATAGTTGCCGTTAGCTGTCGATAAAATCAATATCACAGCAGACTTATTGGTGTACCTGACATTAGATTAAATATGTATTTTCAACTTTCTATAGAAAATAAATGCAAACCATATAAAACATGTTTGAATCAATATCAAAGCGCAACAATGATAAATTCTTCTAAATAAAAGAAAGTCAATATTTATATTAAATATCAAGAAACATTAAATATATACCAGTAAATTAAACGATTTAATGTTGATCTTTCCAAATGTTGTTGTTTGATAAAGTCATAACAATTGCTTATTTGAAGCGGTGAAGTAAAATGTGCATGCATCTCGTTTAATTATCAAAATAAAAAGTATCAACATGGAATTGATATCCTTTCGTTTTTCGATTCCAAACAGGAGATTTAGTTCGTTTACAGGAAACGTCGTGAAAACACGATTTTGAGGTAATCAGAACTAAATATACAACTGTGAATTGAATAAAATGAATATCTATACGAAACTCTTAATTGTATCACAAATCGTGTATCTTTCATGGAACTACTCTTCACATAAGTCCTATTGAATTATATGAAAATGACTTAGTTCGTAGTGAATACTAACAAGATCTGTTTTATAAATAGTTATATAGCCTTTATAACATAGAGATTTTCTCAGCGTTGTTTAATTGTTTTTATTCGTTGTTTATATGGATTGAACACATAATGAATGAGTGTGTAGGTAGGATGAATACCATAAACTCATATCCTGAATGTTTGCCAATAGTTCAGAGCCAAATCATTGATAGCCTGGACTAGTCAGATGCAGTATCGGATATATCTTACCAATAAAATCAGTCATGACAGATAAAAAAGACGGCCATTGTAGACTGGTTATACTATCGTATCGTTTGACCTGCCTGACATTGTTAAACTATATCTTATTTATACATGTGAATCATATGCATTGAAGAGAAAGCAATGAATTTTAACTTATTACCTAACGAAATCTTACTTACTTTCTTCGATTATCTGGATGGTGATGATCTTCTTCATGCATTTGATGGTCTCAATGCTCGTATCAATGCTCTTCTCTACAAACAATATCGACGTTATTACTTCGATTTCTCCGTACTATCCAAACGTAGTTTTGATTTAATATGTCAACAATACATTCCATTAATTGCTGATCACATTCTTGCTCTTCATCTTTCTGACTCTGAATCGACTCCAGGACAAATTAGTCTATTTTTTTCTTATATACCATCGTTGAGACAATTCACTCATTTACGTTCGCTTTCATTTACTTACCTTCGTTCAAAAGACATTCTACTTAATGTCGCCATTGAATTGCCTTATCTTGTTCAACTTACGCATTTAAAGTTCAATACTTGTTCCATTCCAGACTATGATGAAACGGATTTCGAACTGTTGATGAATAATATTTGGAACTTGCCAAATTTAATTCATTTTTATCTCTATATTCATAAGGAAAGAGAACAATTGTTTATTATACCGTCAAAGATCTCGCCATCACTCAAATATTTATCTATCAATACCGAGAAATTAAATTGGAATTTAATCAATCGATTGTTTCAACATACACCTAATCTCAAATATCTTCGCGCACATATTGATTGTTCGAAAAATGGTGACGGTTACATAGGATCATCTTTTTCAACATTGACTAGTTTAAACATTTTTATTGCTGGAAGTCACTCATCAAAAATCATCCCATTTTTGCAAGATACACGAAATTTACATCATCTGAACATTAGAATAGCAGGTCCCAATTTCATTGATGGTTATCAATGGGAAGATCTCATACGTAACTATTTACCAAAACTGAAAACATTTCACTTTTCAATGACAGATTTACATTTTATTCGATTGATGACAAAGGCAGAAATTGATGAATTGATGAATTCATTTCGAAGTTCATTTTGGATTGATGAACATCAATGGTTTGTTCGATGTATAGGTGATAGATACTATATTCGTTTTGAAGCTGTCTCGAAGGCATTTCGTTATGCTGCTGACACGCTTCCTAGTGTGTTCAAATCAACAGATTCACAAGACAATATTGAAAGACTTTATACTCCTATGAGTAGTATCTCGGATGAGACACTTTTCGATCGACCAATTTCATCGAAGATTTGTTTTCCAAAACTTAATTCTCTTTCAGTAAAATGTCCTATCAATGATCAATACTGGTCGATGGTTTCAAATTTACAGCAAGTCTCATCGCTTTCATTACATTTGTCTACTGATCTTTCACAATCTGAATTGCAAGCTTTACTCAATCGAATGCCTCATCTTCGTTTATTGACTATTCATCAAGATGCATCATTACCTTTGCCAATGTCATTATTTGATTGTACATTTCCATCATCAATTCATTATTTGGATTTAGAGTACTGTAAACATTATTTCAATGAAGAAGATTGTATTATATTAACTCATTCTTCATTGACTAGTCAGATTAAGCAGCTTGACATTCTAGTGAAGAATCGTGAAAGTATTACTATTCTTGTGAAGAACATGCCCAATCTTTCTACATTATGTGCTCGTTTTACGGATGAAATAATCTTTGAATCTAGGCCTTCAAGAATACGTAATAACGTGGATGATGAAATTATCCTATGCAAAGATGAAGATATTCAATGGTTGGTCACCCATTTACCATCAACTTGTGCAATAAGTAGACATCCATTTTGTGTTAATCATCTTCGAATATGGATTAAATAATGACAGTAATATTTCTATGTATGCTAAATGTTTATTGTTTTTCTTGTAAAATAAAAGTTATTCCAAATGAAAAAACGATTATTTCTTTTTTGTTTTGATAATAGATCTATATCTTGCGGATGTATGTACCCGTTATTTATTTACACTCCTTTATCCTCATCCGTCCTCAATTTGAAAAGTTCAATATCGATTTATTTCGTTCAACATTGAAATCAGTAAAATATATTCGATATTACTAATGTTCTTCTCATTGCTCGATTAAATTGAATATCAAAACTACAACAAATTCTTAGAGATTGTGTCAATGCAGATGAACCATGACATATCTATTTAGATAAATAGAGTGAAAGAAAACTTTTATAAATACTGAAAATAATTACAACCCATTATCATTATTCGAATCTTCGAATTTTTATTTGACAAATTTTATGAATTATATCATTTACTTTTCATTTCGAATTAATCAATGTTTGAATCCGTCGATTATTGCTTACAGTATAATACAGATATTATAATAGAATTGGATCCAAAATATCTACTCTAACACTTTGATACTCTCTTTTAGATTGCATCTAACAAGATCAGTAAAAGAATTATTATTGTTTAGATTTAATGTTCCAAACTGACATAGAATAGTAGTAAATTAAGTTTTTGTTTTTGATTTTCTAATTTTTAATTAACGATGAAAAAGAAAATGAGAAATTCTATCAGAACTTACTTTTCTGACAGTTAAGACTAGAATTTATTTATGGTTGACCAACATTACATCGTCATAGTAGAAGACTACTTTGTTAAAGATATATAAGCATCTGGCTACTTCATTTAAAAAACGACAAGATTTACCTTTAATTTTTAATCATTATTCAAATCAAAATCAATTTTAAGAATGTAAATAACTGGGTTATATCATTGTTAAGATAATTCTCTTTACACCGTTTTCAAATTGTTAAATTATTTCCAATGTCTTGAAAAGAATTGATACTGTTTATGACACTAGTTGAGGCTATGGGTGTGAATATTAGTTAGAGATCGCATCCACACCGACACCCTTTAGGTCCTAAAATGAATTATCAACGATAATGTCAAGTTCGAATGTCTTGATAATACGAAGAATAATTCAAATCTGTCAATGAATTGGTTCACGTTGTTTTTTATATTGCTAATTTGTTCATCTTCAAAATTCTAAGATGAATATGTGTTGTTTTTCAATGAGCTGACAATTATTGAACAAAGAACAGAAGTTGAGTCAATAAAACAAAATAATTAATTCATGTGATATGTATTCGTTTGCTTGTTGAACACTAAACTGATGATATTAAAGAAGTTGAGTTGAAATGTTCTCACTTTTGAGAATAAGATAAAATAATTAATTGTAAAAGTGAAAAAAAAGATTTTCTTAATTTAATTTTCCCATTTTGACAGATTTCATTCTTATTCATTTATCTTTTTTCTACTTTCTTCCCTTTCTCTCAGTAAATCATAAAATCACAAAAATAAATCTAATAAAACTTGTACTTAGAAGTTTTTTTTAATTTTGAATATTTTTCTCAATTTGAAAAATATTTTATTCGATATTTCTATAAATGTAAAACTTTTTCCTAATCTAATCTTCTTTGAAATTATTTTAATTTAATTCAATCAAAAACAATTCTATTCGAATTATGTTATTTATTTTCAAGAATAAGAATCGAAATTTTATTAGATTAAATTAAAAGTATCTTTAATTTGAAATTGTTTCATATTTTTGGATTCGATGATTTATACAATCAGCAACATAAAGATTTCCTTCATTATCAAATGATAAACCTTGGGGATAATTCAATTGGTTTGATTGATTTCCTTCACCATTTCCACCAGCAACAATTTCCCCTTT
>CAJNOI010001678.1:0-13180 GCA_905250115.1 Adineta steineri | reverse complement strand
TTCAGCAGGAAGAATATACTTTAGAACAGTTAAAGAATTTTTGAACACTAAATTCAAGCAAAACACATATTCATAGTATTCATTTTGTAATTATCTTTCAAGTCAGAAAATGAAATAGTTTTATGATGTTGCAAATTTGTTGTAAGATAATGTCTTACTTCTATTTATCATTGTGCAGAATCGTAATTGAAAGTAGAAAATTTTAGTAGTATTTTTTATTAATTTGAAATTGAATTTCATGAATGGCCTTTGAACAAATATCTAACGACTGCCTTTATTATATTTTCATCATCTATCAATCAATTTTAGTTCGTATTGATAATAAGTCAATTTTGTAAAAATTGATTATACAACATAAAAAAATATTTAAAGAGACTTTTATAAGTCTGTTGTATTTGGATCGTAGATAAAGGCATTTGATTGATAGCACATAGAGAATAAGTTCAGGACGCATTTTGTATCTTTTATAAAATAGTATTCTTTTGAGGGTGGATGAGGATGCGCATTATTCATAAAGATGGGTGTGCGTTTCTCTTCTTCTTCAACACTCACCCACACCCTGAAATATTTAATCCGGATAGAAAAAAAACTGAATATGTATTCAATAATTAATTTAAAATAATAAAATAATTAATGAGTGTTTTTTTTTCGTTCTCTTCAATATTGTCGATAACACACATACAATCTATTACACATATGAATAAAGATTATCAAAATACATATGGAAAAAAAAACATAATAACACTCGAGAAAATGAATTGATAAATTTAAAAAAGCATAATAAAAGAAAGAATCAAATTTAAATAAATCAATATATAAAAAACTGACTATGGTCATAAATTTGCGTTTGGTTACCAGAAAAAAAGTCAAACAAAATATTTCATTTCATTTTTTGCTTTTTTTTCCATCCTATAAAATAAAATAAAAATATTTGATCTATATATATTCTTTTTTTCTCTCAATATTAACCTTCGGATTCGTAAGCAATTGATGTTGAAGTCTACCAATTTTATCATTCTGTGATGTAATCTGTTCATTCATAGATGCTAAATGTTCCGTCATTGTCACTATTTGTTCTTCATATCCTTTCGTTGTTGTGGATAATTCATCCTAAATAAATAAAATTATTTAAAAATTTACTAAAAAAACAACTAAAACCTTCATTTTTGTTAATTCTACTTGTGATTGTTCAATTTCAGTTCGACATTTAGCTTCTTGATCTTTGGAATGTCTTAAACGTTGATGAATATTTGCTAACTAATAATAATAAGAAGAAAAGTATGAATGCAAAATATTTCAAATTTAAATTACTTCATTATAAAATGCAATTCCTTTGCCATTTGCCAATTGTAATTTAGTTTCTAGATCGAGAATTTTTTGTGAATAATATTGTTTTATCATCATTTCACGTTCACTCGGTGGATCAGAACTTGTTCGAGACTCTCGTTGAATATTGATTGTTGACTAAAAAATGAATTCGAATAAAATTTTCAAAAAAAAAATTGAGATAAAATATTTACAGTTGTTGGTGAAGTTGAAATAATTTCATCTATTTGTTCATTTGTTGTTAATGGTTGATTTGTTTTATCTTTTAATTCATCAATTTGTTTTGAATAATCATCACGCATTTTTTCAAATTTTATTTTTAATAATTGATATTCCAAACGCCAATGTTCTTTTTCTTGTTCAAGTGTACCAATTGCTTCTGCATTACAAAGTATCTAAAATGAATTTATATACATTCAGTTTAATTTCTTTTATTTATTTACTTGTTTTTTCTGAACAGTAGATAATTGTTGATGAGAATTTTCGGAAAAATCTAAAAGTAAATTTTCTTCTTGTTGTTGTAACATTTCTTTCTGTCGTTTTTGTAATTCAAAAAGATATGTTTGATTTTCTCGAATTAATTGCGCAATCTAATCATATATATCAATTGAAGAAAATATTCAAATAAATTAAAGTTGTTTTTATTTACTTGTTGTTCAAGACTTGCTAATTTTCTCAATGCTGCTAATATACATTCATCAGTGGTTGTTAAATGTACAGGAGAAGCAGTTAATTCATATTCCAAACATAATTTATCATTATAGTTCTTATCAAGATCTATAAGAATATATTTTTTGAGCATAATCTTCTACATAGATAAATAAAATACGAACCACAATGAATAAGTGCACCTGCTTGAAATATCGAAAACATTTCAGTAACTTTTATTTGAAGTTCATCGGCTATCGTTGGTGAAGATAAATCTATCAAAAAAATTAAAATTACTATAAGATTAGAATTTTATTGTTAATTACCATATTGAATAATTTCAGCAGCTATTTCACGTAATTGTGATAAATTCTGTGCCCATCGTTGAAATAATTGATTAAGTACATCATTTAATTTATTGATTTTTTCACAAATCTTCTCTTGATTGTCTGATGATGAACTCATTTTTGGTTCATCACACACACTACATAATAAAATATGATTTTAAGTTAACAACAATCGACTATATCTATTACCTTTTAATAGCAAAAGCAAGTACTTTTTCACAGGATGAAACAAACATACTAAATAATTCAGCAAAACCTGTTGTATTCTCATTTTCTAATGAACACTTAAAATATAAAAACAAATAAATGAATTTATTTTTAGGGATTAGTCAATGATTTACCTGTCCATCAAACAAACGTATTTTTAATTCAACAAGAAAATTTTCTGCATGTTGTTGAAAAGCTTTAGCTGTATGAGCCATCTAATGAAAAAGATAAGTTTTCTTTTTAAATAAAATAATTTATTAATTACTTTTTCATTATTTTCTGATGATCGATTATTATTTTTTAATCGTTCTTCAATATAAATCGTTAATTCAGTATATGCATCTCGCCATGCATTTAAATATTTATATAAAAATATTTCCGCTTGAGGAGATGGAGATAATTCATTAACCGGTTTGACTGGTGCATTTAAAGTAGATCTAAATAAATTTAATAAAAAGTAGATCATTTTTAATAATGAAATAAGGATAACTAACGATTTTCGACTAACAACAGTAGAAGATGGTTTTTCAGTTAAATGTTGTTTAACTTGTTCATTAAGTAATTCATTTTCTTGTTTGATTTGTTTTAAAATTCTTTCATATTCATCACGAGCTCTTTGATGACTTTCTTGCATTTCTGCCATTTGATTCTGTAACTGTTCAATATTTGAACGATTCGCTAATCGTTCATTTTCGGTATCAGCTATTTGCTTTTCTAACTCATAAACCTATATTAAAATAATTATTAAGTTTTATATAATGTCTAATTCTTACTCGTCGATGAATTGTTTCATATTGTTTGATTTTCTGTTCAAGTTCTTGCGCAAGTACATTATCATTAAAAGGATTATTACTACTTTGAAAATTTTTATTGCTATTTGATTTTTTTAATTTTGAATGTGATCCAAAATCATTAAGCTCTTGTTGAAGAATTTCAAGACGAGATTGAAGTTGTGTGTTAAGAAACGAGAGTGTTTCAATTTCTTGTCCATTTCGTCTTAGATTTTGATCTCTTCGATTTACATCTTCCTCGAATAAGAAATGCAAAAAAAAGAATAGATGAAATAATCAAATAAATCTAATTACTTGTAATTGTTGATTTTTACTTTGTTCATCAAGAACAGCTTTTTTCAAAACAGTTACTTGTCCTCGAACTTTAGAAAATTCACTTGCTAATATTTGATATTTATTTTGTAAATCCATTTAAACATCTGAAACAAGAATTAAGGTTTAGTGGTTTTTTTTCTCCACTTAAAATGAACAAGAACAACAACAACATCAAACAAAGTGAACTCTAATCTATCAGATAAAACGAACATATATTTTATTATAATGTTAAACTTTGTATTGCCGTTTCAATAACAGGAAGAAGATCTGGTATTGCTTCACGATATTTTTGTATAATTTGTTCGCGTGCCCATTGAATTTGTTCAATAAATGATTGATTAGTATCATTCGAAGCTTGTGTTTTCGAAGCTGTTGATGGATTTTTTATTGAAAGATTTGTAGATGTTAAAATAACTCCATATAAAGCTCGAATATTTGATGGATTTATTTTTAATGTACTAAAATAATATGTTCGAGCTTTATCATAATCACCTTGAGAATAACGAATTGATGCATAACGTTCATGATTTAAATGATTATGAGGATTTATTAAAAGAAGTTCTTCAGCACAAAATGTCGCCTTCGTATAATCATGTTCAGTTAAATAAAGATCGCATAATTCACTCCATGCTTCTTGATCTGCCTTTAATTACAAGAAAATAAATAAAACAAACAAAAGAATTAATATTTTTAATTTACTTGATAAAGTTCTAAATATGAATTTAATTCACTAATAGCTTCACGTATTTGATTTTGTTCTTTTAAAAGACTTATTTGTCTTTTACGTACAATAGCATCTGTTTCATTATCTTCTAATAATGACGCGTAAATCTCTTCAGCATGTCCATATTCTTCAATGGATTCATAATACATTGCATTTAATGTCGATACACGACGACTTGTTCTTTTAAATTGTTTTTCTAATTGATCAAGACATTGACGTGCAATTGATTGTTTTGAACAATGTAAAGCTGATTTGAATATTTGTTCAAGTATTAACCATTTTTCATCACCTAATGATGATAAATTTCGATTAGATAAAACATTTGTCCATAATTCAATTATTTCATCATGTGCACGATAATTTTCATCACGATATTTACGAAGTTTTTCAATAGCTGATTGCATACTTAGTTTTTCTAAATATAATATTAAAGTTTTTGTTTTTAAAAAAAAAGAAAAAAAATGTAAAGGATAAAATGAAATGAGGCATACATCAATCCTTCTTTTTTTTATCATTATTATCCAACACTTCAATATATGATTGGTTTAAAAATACAACCAATACAATTTATATTCAGAAGACATATCTACATACAGAGTCATCTATTTCTATTCAAATTTTTTATAGTTTACAAATTCGTTCATGTTACTGTGAAGTTTCCACATGCTATAAGTCATATCAATATTCATATTGGTATTTAAACTTATTGTTCTTTATTTCACTCGTTTATGTTTGGTTTAATCCGTAAATTTAATTTGCAAACTTTTATTACCTTTAGCGATAGTTTCCTGTAAACTCGACAGGTTTTTATAACTACTTAGAAATCAATTTATCTGTACTGATATTTTTATTCCGACGATAATTTGTACGTAACTAAAGTCACGTTAATAAACACGTGCAAGTAATGAGGTTTGTCCTCGTTGGCTTTTCATCTGACTGAGAGAAAAAGAAAAGAATTAGCTTTTTTCATTTTTCTCCCGTCACAGAGTACAGTAACGTAAATGATACTATTTTTAATATCATCCATTTACAAGGCTACATTATCACTACGGCGAGCAGTCTAAGATCGATTTATTTATACTCAATAATATGATGTGCGTGTTTTCATTATATAACGAGTAGAAGTTTATATTTTCGATCATTTGTAGATTTCATTACAAATAATAAAGATGAGTACAAACAATTTCGTAGAATTTGATCAATCAAAATGTGTCGACAAAAAATATGGGCATCAACATGTTAGTAAGTAATCTATTTAATAAATATCTTATTCATTTTTTATAAAACAATGAATATGTATAGTGTCTTCATTTACAACGTATCCAATTGAAACTGTTCGAGATGAAGTTCGAAAGTCTCCAATTAAACCACCGACTATTACACCAAAATATGATTCAAATTCGATGTCAACTGTGCTCGAGTGGCATGTATGTTTTAATCTAATTGAAAATATTATTCAAATAAAATTTTTAGGGTAAAAAAGATGTTCGAATTGCTCAACGACCTAAACCAATAATAACAGATGATTCAGATGCTATTATTCATGTAACATCATCAACAATTTGTGGAAGTGATTTACATATGTGTAAGTAAATGAATTGAGAAATTGATTTCTATTTGAATCTTTTTTGTAGATAATGGAGATATGAAAGGTATGCTATCAAAAGATATTATTGGTCATGAATGTAAGTTTTTTTTTAAATATTTTATTATATAAATTAAATTTTTGTTTGAAAAGGTATGGGTATTGTTGAGAGTATTGGTCCTAATGTAAAAAATATTAAAGTTGGTGATCGAGTTGTTGTCAGTGCACCGATTGCATGTGGACAATGTGAATGTAAGTTATTTGAATTTGCTTTTTTCCTAGAATATTAATTCGTTTGTATAGATTGTAAAACTGGTTTGTTCTCATTATGTGATATAACAAATGATTCAAAGGTTATGGAAACAATGTATGGTCATAGAATTTGTGGAGCTTTTGGTTATTCTCATTTAACAGGTGGTTATGATGGATGTCAAGCTGAATGGGTTCGTGTTCCATTTGCCGATGTTAATTTATTGAAAATTGAAAATAATCGATTAACTGACGAACAAGTTTTATTTCTTAGTGATATTGTTTGTACTGGTAAGTTATTTTTTTTTTGTTTAAATTATAATATAATATTGAATTATCAATATTATAGCATGGCATGCAAATGTCTTAGGTGGAGTTGGTCCGGGAACAACAGTAGCTATTTGGTGAGTTTTCAGATTTATTATTTTCTAATAAATAATTGAATTAAATAGGGGTGCTGGTCCCGTTGGTTTATTAACTGTTATGTGGGCTAAATATCGAGGTGCAAAACGTATTTTCTCAATTGATTGTATTGAAGAACGTTTGGCGAAAGCTCGAACACAAGGTGCAGAAACAATTGATTTTTCTAAAGATAATGTTATTGAAACTATGCAAAAATTATTACCTGGTAAACTTTTTTACTACACACATTATATAAATAGAACACTTCATTTATTTTTTTTAAATAGGTGGTCCTGATGTATGTATTGATGCAGTCGGTTTTCGTTATACAAAAGGTGAGATACGATAAATAATTCAATTTAAATTAAGAATTATTTTCAATGTATGCATTTCTTAATAGGCATGGTTCATAAAATGCAACGAGCTGTCTTTCTCGAAACGGACTCACCTGAAGTCTTAGATGAAGCAATTGTTGTTGTTCGAAAAGGAGGCAGTGTTGCTATCATTGGAGATTAGTGAGTCATAGTCCATATTGTTCCTTTTTAATATCGCATATGTTTTCTTTCTAGCTTTTATAAATCTAATCAATTTCCAATTGGTAAGAATTATTATATTTAAATGTTTATAAATTAATTTTTTATTTTGTTTATCTTTAGGCACTTTTATGGAAAAAGGTAAGTGTAATAATTTTTATATGAAGTTTATAAAAATTTGAATATTTTCAGCTGTAACAATGCGAGGTGGACAACTCTATTGTCAAAGTTATTGGCATGATCTTCTTAAAATTATTGAAAATGGGGTAAATTTATTATTCTTTTCTGCTTTTATATTGATTAAAAAACTAATTATTGTCGATATTTTAGGAAGTTGATCCAACATTTATTGTTACGCATACAATGGAATTATCACGAGGTTAGTTTGATATATTCAAATTTTTTTCATTAATAAATTAAAACTTTTTTCAGCTGCCGAAGCTTATAAAATGTTTGATGAAAAGTCAGATGGAACAATGTAAGTGTACTTGAATGAATACTCATTAGATACTATAGTCTTTTATTTTAGTAAAGTGGTACTCAAAACTGCTTTTGCTGCTGTTCAACAAAGCACAAATTAATCCAGCAATTTTTTTAACAAATGAATTTTTTATTTGTATTTCTTTTATTATAGTCAAGCTATTTATTTTGTAATTTGTCTTATTTGGAATAAATCGAACAAATCGATGAACTATTTATAAGAATCTATCGTGATAAACTATTTTGAAATATCTAATTCTAAGACTGTTTTCCATTCAGATAGTTTTCCACTTGTATCGACTAATTGAATTTTTCCACCTTGCCATGTTTTATTAATTAATGTTGAAAGATCAATTTGATTAATTAATTCTTCATCATTACAATCTTTTTTTTCAGCATATATTAATGAAATATGTGGATCGTATTCATTCGTCCATTTATTTATATCTTCATCATTATTAATAAATGTTTGTTTTGAAAAACGAGCAAGTGAAACAAGAGAATCAGTTTTTTCACATCGTACAAATATGCGTTTAAAAAATTCTGATCCTGTTTCCAAAGCTTTAATATGAACATCAGGTAAAGAATGGTTACTAAAATAAGTATTAAGTGATGATTTAATATCTTCAATTGATGTTGTAAGTGGAATTTTTGAAACAATTGTAACATGTGGGGCAAATGAACACCCAAAAGATTTTATTATAGACATTAGAGATGTAGCAATTGTTGAGCTTGTAGGTGGAAGAAGCCATAATGAATAACCCATTTGAAATAATTATAAATAGATACTATTGTGTAGAAAAAAATTTATATGACTTATGCATAGGTATTGGTTGGTTTTCCACTAGTGAGAAAATTAACAATATTTTTTTTATATAATATTTAACTTTAATAATTATATTATTTGCAACTTGACGTTCATTGATGTCATTTATATCATATTTATATTAAGTTCTTTCTATACATTTAATGTAAGGTGGCTATTAATAGTTGCCGTTAGCTGTCGATAAAATCAATATCACAGCAGACTTATTGGTGTACCTGACATTAGATTAAATATGTATTTTCAACTTTCTATAGAAAATAAATGCAAACCATATAAAACATGTTTGAATCAATATCAAAGCGCAACAATGATAAATTCTTCTAAATAAAAGAAAGTCAATATTTATATTAAATATCAAGAAACATTAAATATATACCAGTAAATTAAACGATTTAATGTTGATCTTTCCAAATGTTGTTGTTTGATAAAGTCATAACAATTGCTTATTTGAAGCGGTGAAGTAAAATGTGCATGCATCTCGTTTAATTATCAAAATAAAAAGTATCAACATGGAATTGATATCCTTTCGTTTTTCGATTCCAAACAGGAGATTTAGTTCGTTTACAGGAAACGTCGTGAAAACACGATTTTGAGGTAATCAGAACTAAATATACAACTGTGAATTGAATAAAATGAATATCTATACGAAACTCTTAATTGTATCACAAATCGTGTATCTTTCATGGAACTACTCTTCACATAAGTCCTATTGAATTATATGAAAATGACTTAGTTCGTAGTGAATACTAACAAGATCTGTTTTATAAATAGTTATATAGCCTTTATAACATAGAGATTTTCTCAGCGTTGTTTAATTGTTTTTATTCGTTGTTTATATGGATTGAACACATAATGAATGAGTGTGTAGGTAGGATGAATACCATAAACTCATATCCTGAATGTTTGCCAATAGTTCAGAGCCAAATCATTGATAGCCTGGACTAGTCAGATGCAGTATCGGATATATCTTACCAATAAAATCAGTCATGACAGATAAAAAAGACGGCCATTGTAGACTGGTTATACTATCGTATCGTTTGACCTGCCTGACATTGTTAAACTATATCTTATTTATACATGTGAATCATATGCATTGAAGAGAAAGCAATGAATTTTAACTTATTACCTAACGAAATCTTACTTACTTTCTTCGATTATCTGGATGGTGATGATCTTCTTCATGCATTTGATGGTCTCAATGCTCGTATCAATGCTCTTCTCTACAAACAATATCGACGTTATTACTTCGATTTCTCCGTACTATCCAAACGTAGTTTTGATTTAATATGTCAACAATACATTCCATTAATTGCTGATCACATTCTTGCTCTTCATCTTTCTGACTCTGAATCGACTCCAGGACAAATTAGTCTATTTTTTTCTTATATACCATCGTTGAGACAATTCACTCATTTACGTTCGCTTTCATTTACTTACCTTCGTTCAAAAGACATTCTACTTAATGTCGCCATTGAATTGCCTTATCTTGTTCAACTTACGCATTTAAAGTTCAATACTTGTTCCATTCCAGACTATGATGAAACGGATTTCGAACTGTTGATGAATAATATTTGGAACTTGCCAAATTTAATTCATTTTTATCTCTATATTCATAAGGAAAGAGAACAATTGTTTATTATACCGTCAAAGATCTCGCCATCACTCAAATATTTATCTATCAATACCGAGAAATTAAATTGGAATTTAATCAATCGATTGTTTCAACATACACCTAATCTCAAATATCTTCGCGCACATATTGATTGTTCGAAAAATGGTGACGGTTACATAGGATCATCTTTTTCAACATTGACTAGTTTAAACATTTTTATTGCTGGAAGTCACTCATCAAAAATCATCCCATTTTTGCAAGATACACGAAATTTACATCATCTGAACATTAGAATAGCAGGTCCCAATTTCATTGATGGTTATCAATGGGAAGATCTCATACGTAACTATTTACCAAAACTGAAAACATTTCACTTTTCAATGACAGATTTACATTTTATTCGATTGATGACAAAGGCAGAAATTGATGAATTGATGAATTCATTTCGAAGTTCATTTTGGATTGATGAACATCAATGGTTTGTTCGATGTATAGGTGATAGATACTATATTCGTTTTGAAGCTGTCTCGAAGGCATTTCGTTATGCTGCTGACACGCTTCCTAGTGTGTTCAAATCAACAGATTCACAAGACAATATTGAAAGACTTTATACTCCTATGAGTAGTATCTCGGATGAGACACTTTTCGATCGACCAATTTCATCGAAGATTTGTTTTCCAAAACTTAATTCTCTTTCAGTAAAATGTCCTATCAATGATCAATACTGGTCGATGGTTTCAAATTTACAGCAAGTCTCATCGCTTTCATTACATTTGTCTACTGATCTTTCACAATCTGAATTGCAAGCTTTACTCAATCGAATGCCTCATCTTCGTTTATTGACTATTCATCAAGATGCATCATTACCTTTGCCAATGTCATTATTTGATTGTACATTTCCATCATCAATTCATTATTTGGATTTAGAGTACTGTAAACATTATTTCAATGAAGAAGATTGTATTATATTAACTCATTCTTCATTGACTAGTCAGATTAAGCAGCTTGACATTCTAGTGAAGAATCGTGAAAGTATTACTATTCTTGTGAAGAACATGCCCAATCTTTCTACATTATGTGCTCGTTTTACGGATGAAATAATCTTTGAATCTAGGCCTTCAAGAATACGTAATAACGTGGATGATGAAATTATCCTATGCAAAGATGAAGATATTCAATGGTTGGTCACCCATTTACCATCAACTTGTGCAATAAGTAGACATCCATTTTGTGTTAATCATCTTCGAATATGGATTAAATAATGACAGTAATATTTCTATGTATGCTAAATGTTTATTGTTTTTCTTGTAAAATAAAAGTTATTCCAAATGAAAAAACGATTATTTCTTTTTTGTTTTGATAATAGATCTATATCTTGCGGATGTATGTACCCGTTATTTATTTACACTCCTTTATCCTCATCCGTCCTCAATTTGAAAAGTTCAATATCGATTTATTTCGTTCAACATTGAAATCAGTAAAATATATTCGATATTACTAATGTTCTTCTCATTGCTCGATTAAATTGAATATCAAAACTACAACAAATTCTTAGAGATTGTGTCAATGCAGATGAACCATGACATATCTATTTAGATAAATAGAGTGAAAGAAAACTTTTATAAATACTGAAAATAATTACAACCCATTATCATTATTCGAATCTTCGAATTTTTATTTGACAAATTTTATGAATTATATCATTTACTTTTCATTTCGAATTAATCAATGTTTGAATCCGTCGATTATTGCTTACAGTATAATACAGATATTATAATAGAATTGGATCCAAAATATCTACTCTAACACTTTGATACTCTCTTTTAGATTGCATCTAACAAGATCAGTAAAAGAATTATTATTGTTTAGATTTAATGTTCCAAACTGACATAGAATAGTAGTAAATTAAGTTTTTGTTTTTGATTTTCTAATTTTTAATTAACGATGAAAAAGAAAATGAGAAATTCTATCAGAACTTACTTTTCTGACAGTTAAGACTAGAATTTATTTATGGTTGACCAACATTACATCGTCATAGTAGAAGACTACTTTGTTAAAGATATATAAGCATCTGGCTACTTCATTTAAAAAACGACAAGATTTACCTTTAATTTTTAATCATTATTCAAATCAAAATCAATTTTAAGAATGTAAATAACTGGGTTATATCATTGTTAAGATAATTCTCTTTACACCGTTTTCAAATTGTTAAATTATTTCCAATGTCTTGAAAAGAATTGATACTGTTTATGACACTAGTTGAGGCTATGGGTGTGAATATTAGTTAGAGATCGCATCCACACCGACACCCTTTAGGTCCTAAAATGAATTATCAACGATAATGTCAAGTTCGAATGTCTTGATAATACGAAGAATAATTCAAATCTGTCAATGAATTGGTTCACGTTGTTTTTTATATTGCTAATTTGTTCATCTTCAAAATTCTAAGATGAATATGTGTTGTTTTTCAATGAGCTGACAATTATTGAACAAAGAACAGAAGTTGAGTCAATAAAACAAAATAATTAATTCATGTGATATGTATTCGTTTGCTTGTTGAACACTAAACTGATGATATTAAAGAAGTTGAGTTGAAATGTTCTCACTTTTGAGAATAAGATAAAATAATTAATTGTAAAAGTGAAAAAAAAGATTTTCTTAATTTAATTTTCCCATTTTGACAGATTTCATTCTTATTCATTTATCTTTTTTCTACTTTCTTCCCTTTCTCTCAGTAAATCATAAAATCACAAAAATAAATCTAATAAAACTTGTACTTAGAAGTTTTTTTTAATTTTGAATATTTTTCTCAATTTGAAAAATATTTTATTCGATATTTCTATAAATGTAAAACTTTTTCCTAATCTAATCTTCTTTGAAATTATTTTAATTTAATTCAATCAAAAACAATTCTATTCGAATTATGTTATTTATTTTCAAGAATAAGAATCGAAATTTTATTAGATTAAATTAAAAGTATCTTTAATTTGAAATTGTTTCATATTTTTGGATTCGATGATTTATACAATCAGCAACATAAAGATTTCCTTCATTATCAAATGATAAACCTTGGGGATAATTCAATTGGTTTGATTGATTTCCTTCACCATTTCCACCAGCAACAATTTCCCCTTT
>CAJNOI010001677.1:0-13185 GCA_905250115.1 Adineta steineri | reverse complement strand
GAATGTCAGCAAGGATTACTCGAATCTGCTGCTAACTTTACTTACGTGAAAAATGTACCGATTTTTTAAAATAAAATTTTTCTAATTGTAATAAATTTTTTTGAAGAAAATTTACGAGATACATATTCGAAAGTGGAAGAACTTTTTGACTAATTTATATACATCTCAGTTGTATTTTAAAAATCTATTGTTCGTCGTTTTTTATATACTATGTTTCTATAATAATGTGCTTGTGTCGCCACCATTATATCTTCTTAGTTATTCGTCGGTATATAATCAGATGATTCAAAAGAATAGCAGAAAGAAAGATAAGAGAAAAAATCAAACCAATCGCGTAATCAATTCAAACCAAAGAAAAAAGAAGTATAAGTTGGTTGTTACAACCATACCTTTTATTTTGTATTAAGCTTTCTACTTTCCTAAACTTTTCTTAGATTCAACAAATAAACAAAATAACCTTATTGATGGTGTGTATCCTTGACTATATAAATACTGTCTTACTAAATACAATTTCATTTTTATTTGTAATTACTATTTGGTATTCGTTGGAGTATTCAGCCAATAGCATCAAATACTCATACAACGACTGATATATTAATACAAGAACTTGATATATGCTTTTCTTGGTTTAGTAACAAAGATTGATACCGATTTATTACAATTCTAAATATTTGTTCATGCATTATTAATATTATCGATAGAAAAATCTTTAGTATCAAGGTAAAATTTATTTTTTTTAAGAAAAAACTAGTAATTTTGAATAAATTATTTTTAGATTATTTCATACTAAATGTTTTCTCTTCGAATAGATGAATTGATTGAAGTGTCATAATTATCATTTTACGTCATCGAATATTTCTATATTTTTAACGAATTTTTCAAAGATATATTCGATATCGTGGGTCTTTATCAACTATTTCCAGAAAAGAAGGAGAAGTCGTATAAGTAGAGCGAAGAACTTCATTATCTGACACTGATGATAGAATAAACCGAATGTTTTTTGTGAAATTCAAAATTTTTAAACAATTCTACAAAGGTGAATGTCGCTGTGCTAACGTATTACTGTAATGATATTTGTCCTCTTGCTATTATTTCTTCATATTTTATGTATTACCCTTATTTTTTTGTCGTTCTTTCATACGTCGTATGATATTTTGCCCTTATCATTCCTTTGTGATGGATGAGTATATACGCGTGTGTTTTGTATGAAAACGATGCAATTCCAGATAAGGAGAAATTTCATAAAGTGTTATAAAATCAGATGTTGTCACAATTATATATATCTTTATCGTTGAAAAGACGTATTTACTAACTTTGTGTCCAATATGAAAGTTATTAAAATGCTCCATTAATATTATCAAAATATAGTTTTATTCAAGAGACATAATAGAAAATCGTGAGTATTCTAACGTTCCGGAAGCTGTAATTTCGAGGTACTTCTTGGACACCTTAATTAAGTTTAAAATGCTTTCTAGATGCTTCAAGCCACTTTGAAGTACTTCGATGTACATTTGGACTTGAAATTGCTCCTCTGTAAAATCATTGTATAACAACATATAAAGAAAGGAAAGATATCACATAAGATGATTTCTTCATAGGTATAGTGGGTTCGCTTTTTTTCCTTGAACAAATATATTAGAACACTTTTAATTTCCTATCCAAAATCAATGAAATCATAATTTAAGAAAGATAATTTTATCTTTTATTTTAGAAAATTAATATAAATTAGATTTCAAAATAAAAACAACCCGCAATGGTGGGCATTTCACAACGTAAAGCTGCATTAATCGCAGGATTTTCAATTTTAATTATGGCAATTCTTGCAGGATTTGCCTATGGTTTTGTTCTTCAAGATCTTATTGTACCGGATAATACAACTTTAACAGCTGATAATATTAGATCTTCTCTGATGTTATTTCGTCTTGGCATTTTCAGCTTTCTTATCATACTTATCTGTGATGTATTGGCGGCTTGGGCACTTCATGTTTTTCTTAAACAAGTAAACGAACATCTTTCTTTGCTTACTGCTTGGTTCCGACTTATCTATTCAGCAATTTTGGGGACTGCCTTACTAAATCTAGTTTTTGTTGCGTTATTATTAAATGGTGCAAATTACTTGTCTATTTTTGAAATAAGTCAATTAAATGCCTTGGTAACATTCTTTTTGAATGGTTTTCATAATATTTGGTCTATTGGATTAGTTATTTTTGGATGTCATCTTTACGTTCTTGGTTATTTAGTTTTAAAATCTAGATATATTCCCAAAATACTTGGTTTTTTGTTAATCATTGCTTCTTTGTGTTATATCATCAATAATTCGGCTAATTTACTACTATCCAATTACGAAAAATATAAATTAACAGTTGAAGTATTTATTGGCTTACCTATGATTTGTTCAGAAACTGGACTTGGTGCATGGCTTTTATACGGAGGTGGTATAGGACCTGAAGATTAAAGGTGATCCAAACAAAAAAAAATGGACTAATTGTAAATCTACTCTTTGCTTTTTAGCAATTAAATTTCGTTGAAATAAATAAAATTGATTAAGACAATTTCTAAAGTTTATGAATAAAGTGGGCGTGGGTGCCTCTTCTCTTAAGCTCCATCGACGTTGATATTTATTCTCTGATATTAATAAAGAACACTTTGATACTTTGCCAGTAATATCAATTTCTCACTTTTCACCTGAAGATAGTGCCCCTTTTTGGAAGCTGATCTATTATTGTTCTAGTTTTTCCTTGTCTTTTCGTAAATCTACTTGAAAAACTTCCATTTTTATCACGTTTACTAGGAAAATCATACATCAACATTGATGCAACGAAAAATTCAACGTGAAGGTATATAAATATCTATACGCACTGTCAACAAATTTTCCAGTGATTTATATTCACTTGTTATAGTGAGACAAATGACTATTTTGTAAAAGCTATCAAAAAATCAGTGTTTAATATTGTACCATCAATATATTTACAAGACACGTATTTTAAGCATGCACAATACTTCGATGAACCATTTAGTATTGTGACAATGTAAAATAAAATTTTAATCATATCGACAAATCAAATAAATTGTAGTATTATATAGTGTATTTAAAACTTGAATTGATATTTTTATGAATCATACTACACACAAAATATAAAAAAGAAGAAAACTTTCATCGACATTATTGTTTGTTTCGACTGACATCATGGAAACAGTGCTGCTTTCTCTTCATCGTGATAGTACATTTTTTTTCATCATTTAATTGGAATATAGGTTTTTTAATCAACGATATACTTTGCCATATTCTTAATTAAGAAGAAGCACAGTCTGTTTACAAACTGTTTGTTTCTATAGTTTCTTTGCAAAAAAAAATGAACATACTTTTTGAATAAACTTTTATTTTATCTCATAGAACTGAAGAAAAAAGAAAAAGAAAGAAAGAACGTAAACATTTTATTTATTTATTTTTTGGCTCAAAACACTTTAGTTTCAGCTTGTTTAATATTCTTCATCTTTGTTTCACGATATAGCAGAACAGCTCAAAATATATGCATCTTTCTGTTCCAGTTGCATATAAACAAAGAAAAAAAAACGTTGATGACTAGTTTTGACAAAAAAGAAAAACGAGAATAACGATTATTTTATTTCATCACATTAACAAAATGAAAAAAAAGTTGGTATGTTAAACGAGAGAAATAAATAGAAGGTAATATATTGTTATATTGCTGCATTGTGACTCGCTCAGAGTTGCATTTATTTCCTTAGATTAAAAGTTTCTTCGTAATGGATCGAAGAGGAATTTGTCATTTGCTTTTGTCTATGTTTATTTTCCAATCAGTCGCACAAGATATGCGATCGGTTAAACTGTCTTTATTGACTGGTTGGCAATTTCAATGTTTTAATACAAGTTGTTTACCTTTCGTCACTATGATAGTAAAAAATGTTCGAAAGTGTCAAATGGCATGTTTAAGTGAGATTTATTGTAAAGCAGCCACTTTTCATCAATCTACTTCTAATTGTGAATTGTTTGTCAATCTACCAGATCCAAATGGAAACATGCTGGCCAATATAGATACTATTAGTATAATTAACAAGAATGGGACAAGATTTCCACCTGGTCAGTATGAATATAAGTATATGTAAAAAAACAAATCATATTAACAATGTAAACAAAAACGTGTTCGAGTAGCAAATGAAATCTTTCCTTTCTTCTTCTAATCAATGACTTGAACTCTAAAATCTTGAGAATATAGATGTGATTGAACGATAGAACAACAATCTCATTCACCCTAAAAATCCCATTCAATATTCTTCCTTTATTCTTATCTTATTTTTTTTAAACAGAACCAACCACAACAAGCACAACAACTACAACTACCACATCAACAACAACAACAAGTAGAACTACAACAACAACAAGCACAACAACTACAACTACCACATCGACAACAACAACAAGTACTACTACAACAACAACAAGCACAACAACAACAACCTCAAAAACAACCACAACCACAACAACAACTACAGCAACAACAACACCAACTACACCACCGACAACACTAAAACCAACTACACTATTGCCTTGTGATGCTTGTATAGTTAATGTTGCTCTTCACAGTAGTAGCGGTGCTAATAGTGCTTATAGTTGCTCTTATGCTTGTAGTGGTAATGACGGCCGTCATGATGATTATGTCGGTTATTATAATTCTTATGGCTTTGCGTTTGCTTCTGGTGCATATGGTGCTCCGAATGGTTTTACTTGTACTCTTGCAACTAGTCCTAATGGTTGTAGTTATTTTCATTATGGTGCCGGTTTTTCTACTTATAGTGGTGGTGGCGTTCCTGCGCCTCCTACATGTAGTAATAATAATGCTAATTATTGTTGTTGTCATGCAAATTAATAAGATCGCAGTGCCGGATCATAGTAGTCATAGACTACAGATCTGTGATAGATCTTCAACTAGTTTATGCTTTTCTTGTTCTCTGTTTTATCTGTGTACTTTTCCTTATTATCTATATTTTTCTTTTTTTTGTTTATATCGCTCTCTTCATGGTTTATGTAGCTAGAACTTTACTTTTTCGTTCTTTCATTATGATATCAATGTGTTTTCTGATATTCGAGCGCATTTTTTCTCTTCAAAGTTATAAACCTTGCTTTTACTTATCTTTACCAACCGTTGTTCTTAAATGATAATACGTTCCAAAGTGCTAGAAATCTATTTTTATCGAAATTAGACAGCTTGCTGTATTTCACATGATACGCAACTCAATTTAATTATCAATGTTTTCTCTATGTTGTATGTTTTAAAAAGAAGCGAGATGCTAAGTTTTAGTTGTATTATCTGTCATATTGAGGCCCTTTTATCGTTCTATTGCATAATATAAATATATGCGAGAAAATAGTTCAATTGTCTTCTTTCACATCAAAATCATAGTGCTACTATATCTATTTGCACCATCTTGAGAGTGGGTGCGGGTATTGGTGTGAGACAAATCTAATATCTATAATCACACCAACACTCACATTCTGATAAGACAGATTTTCTAAATAAGTTTATATGTGGAATTTCTATGAAAGACTCTAAATTAATATAGAAGAAAAGCAGATTAAACAATTGTATATAGAAAATATGAAATCAAGAAATAACATGTCTATCTTAAGTTACAAGTTGTTTTCATATTGTATTTTGTAACATTTTACGACCCCATTCAATAATTGTCTGAATGGTCGGTGTTGTACCAACAGTAGTACCAATATCTAATCCATATGCTTGCCATTGTTGTAGATTAAGACGTGTACTAGAACCATTAACATTACAAATAAATGCTACTTGTGTACCTGCTGGAATGTAGATTTTATTCGATACTAAATAAGGAACAAAAAGATTAGCTGTATTACAGTTCTCAATATTATATGGTACAGAACTATTGTAGAGAATACAAGTATTCTGAATCCAAATTTCATTCCATCCACTTGATCCACGTGTAGGATTATAATCATTGAGACAATTGTTACTACCAAATCCACCGGTACTTAAATCTGAATATACATAAATCTGATCATGATCTATTTTTGAATGACCTAAATAATTTTTTTTGCCACCATAAACTAGAAAATTATGGCTATCTTCATAGAAACAACTACCATCATCATGATCGATTGGCCATACAGAACGATAATTATTAAAAAGAACATTATGATGAATATAACTTGTATGTTGCCAAAGTGAAGGAGAACCTTGTTGTACAGCATCAGTTAAGAATGGTTGTCGATCCCATGAATTAATTGGACCATGATCACTTGTTTCGCGTACAGTATTAAATATAACATTATAATTAATACTATGATTACCATAGAAACCATCATTGATATTAATACCTGCTCGTGGCATATTAAATATAAGATTTCCAATAACCGATACACTTCGACTTATCGAAATTAATATTGGTGCTGATTGTTTAACATAAATACCAATTTCATGAATAAGATTTGATTGTATAAGTGTATTCATTGGTTGATTTGCCACACTAAAACCATCAATTCCATTTGTACTACCAACAAGAATAATTGCAGAATCACCTAACCATACAAATTCATTCGATAAAATTGAAGTATCATCATTATAATCAATCAATGCCATACCATTACTACCTAATTGATTGAATAAATTATGTGTAATTGTAATATTTTTTGTATTTGTCGAATATATAGTACCACCTCGATGAACAGACCAATCACCACCACTTGGTACCATAAAATCTTTCATATAAGTATTACTTGTTTCTGTAAAAATTAAACCTTGAATTAATACATTTTCAACAGGATTATTTCTATGACTTCCACTTATTGAAATAATACATGAAATTTGACTAGCTACAAAATCTGTTGGCATAGTTTCATTTGGCATAAAATAAAGAGCACGAGTTTGTTTATCTAAAAACCATTCATTTGGTGAATCGAGTTCTTCAAAAATATTTGCAACATAAAACGCACCTCCACTATCAGAACCACGTGCTTCTTGGAAACCACCTCGACCAAACATGATCGTATTTTGTGTACTATTACTTGATGCTATTTCAAATATCCAACCACCCCAATAACCAGAATGAAAAGTATGTACAAAACCAGTTGTAGGATCACTCCAATTACGCATATGAGGTAATGCATCATTCTTTACAACAAGACCACGAGGAACAACATAATTATTGCCAGCAGGTGGTGAAGCAGTACTCCAAAAATTAGTTGGTGGATTAAAAACAGAAGCACCACCACCAACACCAAGTTGATAATTAGGAAATACGGTACCATTTCGATAAGGTTCTTGTATATGAATTTCTACACTTGGATTATGAATTGGTGATATCCAACTTTGTGAATCATAAGAAAAGCCAGGATCTTTAGCATATAAACCTTGAGTCGCAGGATCACCATTTGGATATTTAGCAACGATTGCTCGTTTATTATCGATATATAATTCATTAAATTGATCAAGATTAATTGACGATGGTATTTGAGCTTTCATAATTGTTCCACCAGTTAATGTTTTAGCATGAACAGACCATTTTAATTCTAGTAATGCACCACCACTCAATATAACACGTTCATTTTCATAATTTTCAATAATAAGATTACTATCATTACTTGTTAATGCAATAGCACCTATTTGACTACTTGTTGAAGTAGCATTTGTTCCAAGATAATAAGTTCCACCACGTATAATAATACATAATATATTTTCATTACCATATCCAGTACGTAGAATACGTGTTAATGATAATGCTGCTTGTATAGTTTTTTTTGGTTGTTCGAATGTTCCATCAAATAAATCATTACCTTTTATATCATGTACAAATATTTTATGATAACAAGTTTGTTGGTTTGTATTGAATGCTTTATGATGATGATTAGATGGTTGATAAGTAGAATATAAAGTATTATTGCATTGATTCATTTGAAAAGCACTTTGAGCAAGTGTTGTCCAGTTCGTTTTTACAGCTGGAGGTGCAATATATGCAGCCATTTCAATAGTAAATGCTCGAAGTGCACAATCATATTCAGGTGATATATTTGGATTACCAACTGTACTATAAAGTGAATGATATGAGTCAGCTGAATATTTAAATGTACAATTCGTATATGAGAAACAAGTAAGAATGATTCCTATTAATACGACAAGACGAAGATTCATCTTAAGTTTTTTTTTAGTTCTATTGAAGTATATATATATATATTCTCTTTGTTTTATACTTAACCTCCGACGAGGTATTCGTTTATATAAGATAACGTCTCATACTATGAAGTTGGCAAAGATAATGTAAAATTTATTACTGTTCTGTTTCTCTGATTAATAAGCACATGTTTGTAGATATATATAGACTTTAATGATAAATTTAAAATTTTTTATAATAAAATAAAAATGACGATAATAAATTCTAATTGATTACTAGATGTATTTCGATGTATGATCATTTCTTTGTATAAATTATTATAAATAAATACAAAATACCAGATAGTGATTACATAATTAATTATATTATACATCAAACTACAGTATCCCTTATGTTAGTATCTTTATTACTATTGGACATAACAATTATCTATAACAGACAGGTCTCTGTAGTTTGAAGAAACAAAAATTTGTTTATTTGTGGTTTGTATTATTTTGTTTTGTCTTTTATTTAATAATAATAAATATTCATTCGTTCTATTCTTGATAAATAAACATCAACATACATTTTATCTACAATAAGATTTTTGTATCAGAAATTTTATATTTAAAATAAAAAAGCATAAATATGAATATATTTTATTCTATCGTAGTTATAGCATTCGATTGAATAACGCACCGCCCATCTCTGCTTTGTTTGTTGACTTTTATAATTAATCGAAATGTGAATCGATTCAGAGACAAGAAAATATCGCAACGAATAAAACTTGTACATCGTATGTTCGTTGAACCTAACAACTGATGTCATTGTTATCGCTAGAGAAGTTGATACTACTATATAGCATAATAGTAATAGTTCATGGAATGAAACTAAGACAAGAAGATTAATATACAAAAAATTGTAATAATCTTAATTCATATGATAATTTTAAACATCATTGCGGTGTTTATTTTGTACATCCTTAATGTGTGATTTATGGGGTATATACGTTTGTCAATTTATTTTTTATATATGCCTACGTCATCTGAAACGGTAATGTGCAGTCGTGTACTAGCGAAGGAAAGAGAAAGAAATGTGCACAAAAATACGCTGATCATTATCACCATCGACGTGTACTAAGAAATATGCATCGTCATTATGGACGATGCACAGAACACAAGAAAAAGAAAAAGAAAGTTTTGTATATCGTTGTTGAAGAGTATAAGAAGCTTCATTATTATACTTTACGAAGCTCGACATGTCGTCGTTTAAATCACCATTGAAACTTGGTCCGTTGGAATTAAAAAATCGTGTTATTATGGCATCATTAACACGTGATAGAAATCTTGTGCCTGGTGAACTTCAAGTAAAATATTATACACAACGAGCTGGTGCAGGTCTTATTCTTACTGAAGGTACACTTATCGAACAACTTGGATCAGAATGGAGCGAAGCACGTATTTATTTATTTTATATTTATATACTTGTTTTTTATCTTCTTTTTCGTACTTAGCTGGTATCTATACAGATGAACAAGTAGCTGGCTGGAAGAAAGTTGTCGATAGTGTTCATGATCATAATGGTCTTATATTTTGTCAATTATGGCATATTGGACGAGTAGCTCATCCACTTCTTCAAAATGGTCGATCTAATGTTGGACCATCAGCAATCGCTGCTAAAGGTGGTAAATTTCGACAATTAGAAGGTAAACCTGGTTATGTTACACCAGAAGCTATTGATGATCCAGAACATTATATTGCTTTGTATAAACGAGCTGCAGAACGTGCAAAAGAAGCTGGATTTGATGGTGTTGAATTACACAGGTAAGCAACTCTTTATTTATTTATTTCATTCGAAAAAAATATTTTAATTAACAAGTGCAAATGGTTATTTATCTCATCAATTTATTGATAATACATCAAATCATCGAACAGATCAATGGGGTGGATCAATAGAAAATCGATGTCGTTTTCCTTTACGTATTATTGATGAAATTTGTGGTGTTTATGGAAATGATCGTGTTGGCATCAAATTATCACCAGGTGGTGGTTACAATGATATGGGCATGTCTCCCAAAGATACAAATGAGACTTATGCATATATAATCAAAGAAGTCAACGCCAGACAAATTGCTTACATACAAATAACACGTTATTGGGCTTTAGGAGATCCAGTAAAGCGTGGAGCTGATGTTGATATATTCCAATGGAGGGGTTTAATTGATTCGAAACATACAAAGTTTTTTGTCAATGCAGACTATGATTATGAACAAGGTGCAAAAGTCTTAGAAGCTAATCTAGCTGATGCAGTTGTATTCGGGCGATTGTATATTTCAAATCCAGATTTAGCTGAACGTTTGATCAATAATCAAAAATTAAATACAAATTTTGATTTCAAAACATTCTACGGTGGCAATGAAAAAGGATATACTGATTATCCAACATATAAACAATAAATCTTATTTTACAAACGATTTTATATCAGTATTATTTACTTTCTTCTTCTTCTTCTTCTTCTTTCTGTACTTTGCAAGGTATGAATGTGAATGACAGCATACTTATCTCATTCATAGTTTCTTTCTCAACCACACTCACAAAATTATTATTTAGTTAACAAGAGCATTAAATTAAAAAAAAATAAAATGAACATATCATTTCAGATAGATTTCATAAAAATGTCAATATTGATTGTTGGTTTAGAATCACTCACTATTTAGAGAAACAATAAGAGATTTGGAAAATTAAGAGTTACAAATAATTTCTACGGATTTTTTAATATAATTATAGAGATTTAGAAGAAAAATCATCTTTCACTTGTGTTGGTTACATCTGAATATGAAATCAAGACATTGAGGGATAGATCTTTCCATTAGTGAAAGGATTACAATCTCTTTTTGAATAGAAGTCAACTCAGTATTAATCGTCTATTCTCTACGTATAGTAATACGACATTCGAAAAGTCAACGTGTAGTGAACTTTTGGTGTAAGAAAAAGCCATTTTAACAAATATATTTCAATTAAATTGTAACGACAAAATAGTTATTGTTTATCGATTGAAGTAGATAGAAAAGTTTAGGATAAGTAATTAGTTAATGAGTTTGGTTGTAGTGACGGTCTATGCTTATAGTTGACTGTTATATTCATCACGATTAATATCTTGATTTGAAGCGAACGATTGCTCTTGAATAAGAATACTATCATTAGTAATAGAATCATTATGTTTGTGTTGATCATACTCCTGCAAATTTAAGTTAGAACTTGAGATTTTCAAATCATTATTAGTAAGCTTAGATTGATTGCTGCTATTATTATTACTACTAATTTGATTATTTTTACCGAATTTCAATTTCCATTTACGGATGAGTAAAAGTATAACTGGTAAAACTACCAATTTAAATATAACAAATACGAAAGTGAACGATCCAACAGCTGTTGTTGTAAATAGAAAACTATGATAAATCATTATAGGTAATCGAGCGATTGGTGATTGTTCATTTAATATATAGTAAGATGTTTCACTAATGATTATTGTCAAATTTGTTGATGTTCCAGCTGGTGCATTCAAATAATCACTGTCTGCAAAAAAAGATTCATAGTAATTTACTATAAATGAACTAATCCAAAGACCACTTAATATATCATCATCATCAGTAACAAGTGGACTTGTATCATTAATTACTTTCGTCAAAGAGAGAGCGATATTTGCATCTTGTCCTAGCATACGTCCACTTTGACTAAATGTTTGAGAAAAGTTTAAAGCTTGGAGTGTTACTGTAGAAGATTGAACTTGACCAGGTGCACTAAGACCAATGCGTACTCCACCAATTGTATATATATTAGGTAAATTAAATCGTATAGTAATATCTCGAAATGGTAAAAGAGCACTATATGAAACTATATAGTTTGAATAATTACATGTGAGACCTGTCGTGATCGGTATCCATGTTGTACCTTTAAGATAAGTCAATGTAACTGTATCTGATGTACAATTATAGACTGTATTAATAAAAGCGACATTGAGATTAACTGATTGATTGTTTAATAAGTCAACTATTGTCTGAATGGTACTTGAGATTGGTACCGACAACGATTGTAAACCTGAAGAAAATAATGCATTACGTATAGTTGTATCACATGTGTATGTCGATGGTCCAGCTGTTTCAATTGGATATGAATTATAATATTTAGCACTGAATACATAACAAGAAATAATAAGTACTAAAACACAAAATGTAGCAAGACCTCCAACCCACATTTCACCTGCGCCAATAAAATCTGTTTGTTTAAATATGGTCTCTAATATATTATATTTATCTGCTACTTTTGGATTTTTAATGCAATGTTTCATTGCAAGCATTGTACTACCAATGAGAACTACAATAGCACCAACGATTAACGCCCAAAATATTGGCGAAAGAGCAACACAACGTGAAGATGATCCAATTGAAAACAATGTAAAAAAGAGGATATCATCTATTCCGCTAATTGATGGTGATGATGGATAAGCAACTGCTTGGATAACATTACTTAACATATCATTTGAGATAGAATCACTTGTAGAACCAAATGGACAGAACGTATTTGCTGCACAATTGATACAAGTTGCTATTGTAAGATTAGTTCCATCATTTTTTGTTCCTGCTGGACAAGGTATACATCGGCCAATACTTGTAGTATTCTTGTATGTACCAGGAATACATGGTAATTGTGAAGAGAATGCAGGTACAATTTGTTGACTTGGACCAACTGTTGAAGAATAATATCCAGTGGGAGCTGGCAGAATAACAAAGAGACCACCTTGATCATCGAGAAGAATTAAATTGTCTGGAGTCGTAATAATATTGAGAAAAATAGACGACATATAACTATAGAGAGGTTGTTGAATATTTGGAAAAATTGAAACTGGAGTCGATGTATTCGTTAATGTACTGCCATAGATATAGATTTTTGAAGAACTCCAAACATAATTTGTTGAATACACATTTACAAGAATAGCAAAACTATTGAGAGTATAACTAAGCCAAGCAACACCTTTACCAAAGCCAATTGCTTG
>CAJNOI010001676.1:0-13187 GCA_905250115.1 Adineta steineri | reverse complement strand
AATGTTATCAATTAGTAATTTGAATATATGGATAATTTTGGTGATCATTGGACAAATATCAGGTAAGAAGACGGTAAATTCTGTGAAATGTAATAAAACTATGTCTAAATATTTGTGGAAGTGTGAATGTTATCTTATTAATGTCTTCACTCACATTCTAATGCACAATATCTATTCGACAATCCATAGAAAACTAATTAAAAAACGTTTTCTGTTAATCAAAACGAATAGATAGAGAGAAATTTTTATATAGATATAACTTATGAGAATATGTGTATTAATCTTTATTCCATTCTCATCTGTAAGCATATTTTAACTATTTATGTGGTATAGACAGAATATATCTGTATATGAAATATTATATTTTAATTTGTTTCTAACCCTGACTGCAGACTATTTATATATTTGTATCTGTATAAAAAGATAATTTATTGAAACAATTGAATATTTATTCGATGTTATATTTAAAAGAGCTAGTATAATTCTAAAAGTTGAATTTGAATCACGGAGATACTCTTCAAAATAAGTAGAATAACTTCAAATACTCAAATGCACTGTTTCTCCGTAGCTTATTTCTTGTAATAAATTGTTTTCAAGATACAATAATCATTAGATATAATTGACTTTTCATTAGATGCTTATCAGTATATTTTTTTCCGAATTAACAATATTAAATGAATAGTAATAATCTTTATAATATTCAAATATCACTAAACGCATGACAGCTTGTGATCAAATTACTGGCTAGTTCTTATGAAAGGAACGGCAACTATATCTCGGTTATTTTAAAAAACAACTGTAGACAGTTTGAGTGAAAAGAACTGTTTATGCAATCAATTTTATATAAGAAAAGAACAGATCGTTGAATTCAGTTCTCGAAAAAAGAAACTGACAACTGTCACATGTATATTCTTAATAATACACTAAGTTGCTTTTATATCTGAATAGGATTTCCTTTCTACTTAGCTACAACGTCAAGCACACCAATAGTCTCTCCTCAGTGTTACAACTACACACTAATCAATGATCCTACAAGAAGTGTGAATGTAATCACTAGTACTTATACTTGTGATCAAAGTTTGTTCATTTCTGGTGCAATGTGGGTTCGTTTTGTTGGTGTAGGTGGTACGCAAATACCAACAAGCCCAGTTGCAATGAGTCGATGTAATACCTCCGCAACAGGTTGGTACTCAGGACAAATGCCCACTGCTGTGGATACAACTATAAATGGGACTGTATGTTATATATCTGGATCTAGCAATTGCTCTTGGAGTAATAATGTTAGTGTGACTAATTGTGGATCTTATTATGTTTATCAATTATGTGCACCTCCAGCCTGCGAGTTACGCTACTGCACTAGCATACCAGGTGATTCGATAACAGATACAACAATAACATCAATAGAAGGTAAATAATCATTCCAACTATAGAATATGCCATTATAAATGACTATGAAATAATATATTACTGTACTAGTTCTTGCCGTAATCCGTCCTTCCAAAAAATGGGTCATTTTTTGATAGAAAGTAGCCATTATTTTCTATACTACTTGTGCCGCTTTGTATGATTTGTATGTTTTTAGTTGTGAATAATTGAATATTTTTATATCAAAAACGAAGAAGTCATTCGATAGCAAGAATATCAGTTTCTGTGAATCTCTTTGGATTCCCAAGTAGACGAATGTCAATTTTCGATGAAAAAATTAAGCTGATTTGCTTGATCATCACTTAAAAAATAACTAAACACAGTTCATACGAAAAAGACTAGAAATGATGATCAACGCAGTATGAAATAAGGAACTAGAAAGGGTATTGAAATAGGTAGGAGTAGAAATTTGGATGAGTGGCATGTGACATATATAATAGATGTCATATAGAATTCTCGTTTACAGTAGATGTAAGCATCTTGGTTGTCTTTCACATTTTTATCGTCGTAGAGATTGCGCTAACAGATTTATATATATATCTACATATGTGCCGATGCTTCTCGATGCGCAGATTCGAGATGATTTATTTTCACTAAGTTCCAAACTAAACTGGATCCGACTCAGTTGAATCTAGTTTATGTGCAAAGAACGTGCTACGAAATTCATTTTACATAAACAAAGGATGAGGCATTCGATTCAATTCCCGAAAAAAGGGACTGACTAGGGGTTTACCGAGCCCGAGTCCTAACCGATCCTCTCGGGCTCGGGCACTGCCAAAACTCAGGTGTGAGGATGGGTGTGGATGTGGTGAGTGCGGGTACTATCCTTTTCACTCTCAGCCATACCCAACCGCTCCCACACCCATTTCCAGGACTGACAACTGTCACATATCTATTCTTAATAATACACTAATTTGTTTTTATAATTGAATACGACTTCCTCTCTATTTAGCTATAACGTCAAGTACACCAATAGTCTCTTCTCAATGTTACAATTATACACTGATCAATGATCCTACAAGCAGCGTTAATGTAACCACTAATATTAGTGTGATTGATTGTGGATCTTATTACGTTTATCAATTATGTGCACCTTCAGGCTGCCAATTACGCTACTGTACTGATATACCAGGTGTTTGGATAACAGATGCAACAATAGTCCCGATAGCAGGTAAATGGTCATCCCAGCTAACCAAAAAATGAGTCATTTTTAGCTAGAAAGGAGTCCTCGTTTTCCCCATTAATTTTAGCGCTTTTCGAGATAACGACATGGTAGCACCAACTTTTGTCGATTTATATCATCTGTATGTGGTTTCAGTCGTCGATAATTGAATATTTTTATATCAAAAGTCAACAAATCATTCGGGAGCAAGAATCACAGTTTCTGTGAATCTCTGTGGATTTTCAATCAAAAAATTAAGCCGATTTGCTTGATCATCACTTAAAAAATAACTAAACACAGTATGAAACAAGGAACTAAAAAGGGTATTGAAATAGGTAGGAGTAGAAATTTGGATGAGTGACATATATAATAGATGATATATAAAACTCTCGTTTACAATGGATGTAAACACCTTAATTGTCTTTCATATTTTTATTCTCTTTTGATATGTCAATTTTAACTACAAATTCATGAATTTCTTGAAAAATATTTCTAGGACAAATAACAAGTATGGCAACATCAACAATTTCATCTATTAATTCAAGTAATCAGTTAAATAGAAAAATAAGTTCTTTGAATATTTGATCTATTTTTAGTTTGTTTACCACCTATAATTACACTTATACCTGGAGCATTATTATTATCATCTCCAATAGAATTTCGACGAAGTCAAGATTTCTGTATCAGTTCAATAATTCAGTTCAATTGCAACATTTCATTTTCGACGACTACACAATGGGAAATTAAAAATTGTTCTTTAAATTGTTCACATAAAATTACATTAGATCAACAAATAATAACAACACTTAGTGAATTATATATTCCAGCAAGAACACTTGCTTATGGACTTTATCAATTACAATTAACTGTAACAATGATTAATTCACCAAGTATAACAACAATAACATCATCAGTTTATGTTCGAATAACTCCATCAGGTATAACAGCAAATCTTGTTCAATTGGGAACATCAATGATTACACGTGGCAATCAACAAGATCTTATACTTGATCCGGGAGCATTTTCTGTTAATCCTGATGAAGATTCATTTGATGCAACTGTAAATACATCATTTTTAAATATTTCTACAACTTTTATTAATTTTCTAGAAATGGAAATATGAATATTATTGTCGAATTTATGGTTTATACATGTTTCCAAATTTTCAAGGAGCATTATTATCAATAGATGATACAAGAATTGATCCTTATAATCCATCATGTTTATCAAATCAAACAGGTAAAATTGATTTTAATGTGTATTCTAATAATTTTGTTATAATATAGGAAATAAAACAGAATTGAAATTTGATGGTGTTGGTTTATTATCAAAATCATCTGTAACAATTCTTGCTGGTTCATTAAAATCCAATCGAACATATCAATTTATGGTTCAAATGGAAAATCTTCGAAATTCTTCAATTCAAGCCACAGGTTATGTACTTGTTACAGTGGTAGATACTCGTCCACAAATGGTTCTTATAGGGTAAATTATTACATTTATATCATTCAATTTTTCACATATCTTTCATTTAGTTGTGTTATTTGGACAATGTGTGTTCCAAATTTAGAATTTCAATTTGTTAATCCAACAACACAAGTTGCACTATTTGCTATTTGTAATGGAAATTGTACAACTCTGCAAAATATCATTTGGAATGTCTACCAAGGATCATCAAATTCATCTTCAAATGTCACTCAATGGATTTTATTTAATCAAATGAATACGTACGAAAATATTTGGTTTTTTGGTAGAAATACAAGTAATTTTACTGCAACAAATCAATTATTTCTCAATAATCCTCAAATTGATCTTTGGCGATTTGAAGTTGTTTATAACTTTACATTTGAAACAAGTTTAAGTTCATTAAATTTTATTATCAATCAACCTCCTTATAATGGTTCATGTTCAATGAATCCTTCAAATGGTACAACAAGTACTTTATTTACTATTGAATGTCCAAATTGGTATGATGAAGATGATGCTAAAGATTATTCACTTTATAGTAAGTCAACTTCATTTAATAAAGAAAATAATACTTTTTTTCATTTTAGTTTGGACAACAGATCAAAGAGAACGAATGATGATTGCATTTTCATCAGTATCTACTTTTCAAGTTTATTTACCAGCTGGATTAAGTCATACGATAATGTATATTCGTGATACTCTTGATTGTACCGCAGAATTTAATATGTCATCTATTGATGTCACAACAGATTTTGATACAATTAATGATTTAATCAATAATATACAAAACCCAACAAACAATCCATTGATAAACATTCTCGTTGGTGGAAATCAAAATTTGGTTGGACAAGTGATTGTTTCCGTATCACAACAGTTTAATCAAATGAATAATGAAAGCATAGACAGCGCTGTTTCGAGTAAATATTTAAAACTATTATATTATAAGGATAATCTTTTCTTTTAAGATGGTATTCCAGCTACAAGTATATCTATATCATCCTTAGGAAGTCAATCTTCACAAGAGGTAATTTTATCTGAGATATGTTTCATGTTGTTATTAAATCTATATATAGATTTCTACTCCGATGAATGACTCAGCTTTGATCGAATATAACAAACAGTTAAATTCTCTTGCAAATGTACGCGATCAACTTATAAAATATCTGGTTGATCTTCAAGTTTCTGATTCAAATAGTCTTAAGTTACAATCATTATCCTTAGCACAATTTAGTGGATCAACAAATCAACTGACACGAACAGTTTTAGTAAGATTTGATTTTTTAATTATTTTTTAATAAATAAAAAGTAATTAATTAGATGCTTGTATCGAATAAATGTTATCAATTATCTCTTACTTTACGTTCGATGGCAACATTAATTGCATATGAAGATGTTCAAATAATTGCAAGTCAACTTATCCAATGCGCTACTAATATTTTAAGTGTAAGATATTTTTCTTGAATAATAAAAATGAATATGTTTTTAATTAAGGCTGTCAATGGACCATTACAAGAACGAACACTTGTATTGGATTTAGATTCATCTCGTGCAACAGCATTTCCGACAGATTATGATACTGATCTTGAATCAGAATGGTCAAATCCAAGTAAGTTTATCTTTGATTAAATGATGATTTATGTTTAGGATGTTATAGATTTATTTGCTAATGGAAATGATTTTTCATGGAAAACAATTGAGCAAGGTCGAAATACTTATTATCAAAAGCAATTGGCAACTACAATCAGTAATCAAATGAATGAACTGAAATCATTATTAACATCTACATTGAATATTCATATAAATATTGGTCAAAATTTAACAATAAATACACCATCATCATTTATGTCGTTAGAAACAATATCAATAAAATCTCTTTCAAATAAACAAATTCAACAAGTTGGAAATGCTCAAATTAATATGCCTGAACATGTTAATTCGGATATAAGTGACAATTCAGCAGTTATGCTTAGAGTAAGTTTTTTTCTTTTCAATTAATTAATTAATTTAATTGTTATATTTACAGTCAATAATGGAACCACTTGCTGCATATGGTAGTTCAAAATCTCAATCAGCAAATACAAATGTTTCAACATCAATATCACTTTCAGTTGTTGATCGTAATGGAAATGAAGTTACAATTAAAACAGATGAAACTAATCCAATTGAAATAATCATTCCTCATGATCCCAGTCTTATAATTCCATCAATGATTATTCAAAATGTTACATCGATAAATTTTACATTTCATAATCAATTATTTTCTTATCATTATATGAATATCACGAATATACTTCCAATTTCAGTTCATATTGAAATTCATCCATTGGAAACAAATATTTCTTATTTATTTATTTATAAATTTGATCAAATACCTCAACTAAATACTTCAATAAATCAAATTGATGGATGGACTCTATTTTGTTCTGTTAATTTAACAAATGAAAGTATTTATACATATTTTATTAATAATCAACAAACACTTGGTCATCAATCAATTATATTTGGTTTAAGAGAATTAAATTCAACAGAAGTTGAAGATTTTTGTGGAAATTCTTCAATTGGAAATCCTCCAATAACAGATTTGAAATTTAATTTTACATCAAATTATGAACTTCGTATTTATACATCAGGTTGTTATTATCTCGATGAAAATAATCAATGGCAATCTGATGGATTAGTAGTTGGTCCATTAACAAATCATTATGAAACTCAATGTTTTTCAACACATTTAACAACATTTGCAAGTGGTTTTCATGTTTTTCCTGAATCGGTTAATTGGAATTATGTTTTTGCTAATGCTGATTTTATGAAAAATAAAACAATTTATTCAACAATTATTTGTGTATGTGTCATTTATATCATTTTAGTATTATTTTCTCGTTATAAAGACAAAAAAGATATTGAAAAATTAGGAGTAACACCATTACCTGATAATCATAAATCTGATAAATATTTTTATCAAATTATTGTTTTTACTGGTCAAAGAAAACATGCCGGAACAAAATCAAAAGTAAGATTTCAAAGATATATGAATGCATCATTTTTTGAATTATATTGAAAAATAGGTTCATTTTGTATTGTCTGGTGATTCCGATACAACACATGTTCGTACATTTGCTGATCCACATCGACAGATATTTCAACGTGGTGGAATTGATTCATTTATTATGGCTGTTCCAAAGTAAAAGATTTGATTTGAAGAAAAATAATCGAGTATTTTGTTTAGATCTTTGGGATTATTGAATTGTATTCGTATTTGGCATGATAATAGTGGTCAAGGTTCATCATCATCGTGGTTTTTGAAATATTTAATTGTTCGTGATTTACAAACAATGGAAAAATTTCATTTTATTTCTCAACGTTGGTTTGCAGTTGAAAAAGAAGATGGAAATGTAAAGAAACTAGTTTTATAATATTAAAAATTCTTCTATTTAAAAATAGATTGAACGTGTTTTACCAATTGCTAGTGAAACAGAAAAACAAGAATTTTCATATGTATTATCAAAAAAATCTTATCATAGTGTATCCGATGGTCATTTATGGTTTTCAATATTTTCTCGTCCACCATCAACTAAATTTACACGTGTTCAACGATGTACTTGTTGTTTTGTTTTATTATTCATTTCAATGTTTTTAAATATAATGTATTATGATTTATCAAATGAAGCAAAAACAAATTCTGCTAGCTTATCATTTGATTCATTTTATATCAATCCTCAACAAGTATGTTGTGACTTTTTTATTTATTTTAATTTCATTATAATATTTTCAAGATAATAATTGGTATTATTGTTGAAGTATTTGCATTGATTCCAAGTCTTTTACTTGTTCAACTCTTTCGACGCCTTAGATCTCGTCGACAACAAATATCTCCATTACGTCAAGCTTTGTATTCAATAAAGTCAAATTTAGAAATGTTTGTAGAATTACAATAAAAAGAAATTCTTTAATTTTTTATTTTTCAGTAAAGAAGAAAACAAACAAAAATTAGGAAGAACATTTCCATGGTGGTATATATTTATTGCATATGGACTTTCTATTCTATTAGTTGGCGTTTCAATTATTTTTATAATTGCTCGTGGTATTGAATTTGGTGATGAAAAAACTCAAAAATGGTTAATATCAATTCTAAGTGGATTTTTTTCTTCTATTTTTTTGACACAACCATTAAAGATTATAAGTTTAGCAATATTTTTTGCTTTTTTCTGTCGTAAGCCAAATGACGATAAAGAAGCAAATGAATATTTGAATGATGACCAATTTGATTTAAATGATGATGAAGAATATCTTCATTCAATTAAAGTTAATTCATTATTTCTATATCGATCACCAATACGTGCAAATCGTTTGAATAAAGGTGAAGTTACTTTTGCACGTGATCAACGTTTGAAAGAAGTTTATATGTGGTCAATTCTACGAGAAATATTTATTTATTCATGTTTCTTATTACTTCTTTGTATTATAACATATTCAAATCATCATCCAAATGCATCTCTTCAAGTTAATCATTTACGAAACTATTTTTTGGATTCTGATTATACGCAGGTTTGTTTTTTTCTGTAATAATGTATTTCATTTATCGTAATGAATGTCTATAGATTACAACAATAAATCAATATTGGTATTGGTTAGAAAATAGTTTTGTTGAAAATATTCGTGCTCAACAATGGTATAATGGTGATGCACCTCGAAATTTGAGTGGTTATATTAATGATAAGTCTAATCGATTAATTGGATGGGCAACAATGAGACAATTACGTATTAAATCTCAATTATGTCATGTTAAAAATGAAATTATTTCAACATGTCAATATGATTACAGTTCATCAAATGAAGAGAAACAGTCCTATCAACCAGGATGGTTCAATGAAACCGTAGAAACGTATAGTTTATCTATCAGTGAATCATTTCAATACCAATCAAGTAAAGATTTAGATACATATACTTATGTTGGAGATTATGGAAATTATGAAGGTGGTGGTTATGTTTATGAATTTCGAGGTCGTTTGGTTGATCTTCAAAGTAATGTATCTCAACTTCATCAATTAGCATGGATTGATAATCAAACACGAGCTGTGATTATTGAATTAAGTTTATATAATCCAAATGCTCAATTATTTACATCAGTTATCTTTCTTACGGAATTTTTATCAACAGGTGGAATTTATCTTTCATCTCGTTTTGAACCAATGAATTTTGATGGTAATTTTCTTTTGATGATTAATAATAACATAATATCCCTTTCTCTTAAATTTAGCATTTACATCGATGTATCAATTGATCAGTATACTTGTTTATATGATAATGATTTTATATTTTATGTGGATAGAAATTCGATTACTATTAAAATTAAAATGCAATTATTTTCATGGATTTTGGTCTTACATTGAAGTTGGTATAATAGTTTGTTCATGGACAAGTGTTGGAATATATATTTGGCGTTATAAAGAATGTAAACGTATTGGAGAATTATTTGAAGAAACAAATGGATATGTTTATATAAATTTACAATTAGCATCATATATTAATGATATATTAACATTTTTATTTGCATTTTGTTGTTTTTTTGGTACAATTAAATTTATTCGTCTATGTCGTTTTAATCAACGTCTGAATTTATTTATTCAAACACTTCAATATGCTGGAAAAGAATTAATTTCATTTGCAATGATGTTTTCAATTGTTTTTATGTCATTTGTTTGTTTATTTTATTTATTATTTGTCTCAAAACTTGATGCATGTTCAACTTTATTAAAAACATCACAAATGTTATTTGAAATGTCATTAATGAAATTTGATGCACATGAATTAAGTGGAGCTGCACCATTTTTGGGGCCATTTTGTTTGAGTTTATTTATTATTTTGGTTGTTTTTGTTTGTATAAGTATGTTTATTACGATTATTAGTGACAGTTTTCGTCGTGCACGAAAAAATATTAATAATGATCAAGAAATATTTTCATATATGTTAAACAAATTTCAACGATGGACAGGTTTTATAAAATTTAGTTTATTGAAAGAAAAAAAAAAGATTTATT
The DNA here is from genome assembly GCA_905250115.1 of Adineta steineri. NCBI lineage: Eukaryota > Metazoa > Rotifera > Eurotatoria > Adinetida > Adinetidae > Adineta > Adineta steineri. The sequence continues at coordinate 3,096 of CAJNOI010001676.1, read as the reverse complement.
CATATTTTAGGTTTAAAAAAAGCGAATGAAGAGGAGCGATATGCATTGATGCGACTAGAATATTTTGATCCAATTGAAGGTTTTCCTGAGAGAATTGATCAATTATTGGATGCAATTAATCGCGTATGTTTAATTGTGATTATAATGTACACTTATTGTTGTTGACTTTTTTAGCTTTATATGACACAAATAAGTGAAAGATCAAGAATGGAAAAAGACGAATTTTAAATATTGTAATATTTTATGTTGTCTCAAATATTATGCTTTTCATGTTTAACCTTTTATTTATTTGTCAGTATGTGAGGTTGACTGTGATTGTTCATTCGATCTACTCTGCTAAGCATAAATGTGTAGATTAAATGAATGAGAAGAGAGTAACGACAGATCGTATCAAAAATATTTTTATTGTAATAATATTCAAAATAAAGAATATCACAGTCATGTGCATAAAAAGTATATGAATATAAGTAATATTGACAAATCTGTAGTTTAGAAAAGAAACTACAAAAAAAAAATCTATTTTGCTCAATTTAAAAAAAATGTGGTCATTGGTTATGTCATGATAATTCAACATGCTGAGAAAAATAATGAAACAAACTTCCATTTGATTTTTGTCGTTCTTCATAGACAATTTGAATTTTATTTTCTGAAGAAACATAGTTAAATACAGAGATTCTTACAACAAAATGACAACAATGACAATAAGCTGGTTAAATATAATAATATAATATACAGTTAATAAGATAATAAGAAATAGGACAAAAAAGTACAGAAAATGTTGCTGAAATGTTCTGTCCGTGTTCTGTATTGATTGTATAAGCATATTAGTTATTTGCATAAAAAGATATTCTTCACTTCATTTCGAAATGTTTTTGACACGATTAAATTGCTATAAAATCCAATACAATATGGAATAAAACCACAAAATGAACATAGATATTGGATTGAAACTTCTGCTTGTGTTTGATCAAAACTTTTCGTGTCATATTGAGTAATTTGTTGATATAAGTTTATTGCTGTTTGTGGATAGACACAGATGACATAAATCCCAATATCAATGAGAAGAATACGAACGAGTTGACGATCTTTGGAATGAATCGACTGTAAACCACGATCGTTTACTGTTCCCATTGTAGTTGCATCAGGAACAACCCTATTGTGACCTAATTTCCGAATATTTCTGATAGCCAAAAGACCTAAACCTGCTAAAAGCGTTGGAATAAGAATATTTTTTAAAAGTGAATAGTAACTTATGACCACAAGATATACAGGAGATTGCGTATAACAAATAAAAGTACTCAGTGAAATTTGAATAACATGCATTAAGATCAATGAATGACTATGGAATAACATCCAAAATAGTGTTGCACAAATGATACTTCTAAATGCAAGACGAAAAGTACTTTTTTGTCTTGTTAAAGCATTTGGTGACGTAACTAAGATTCGATCAATAGAAGCTAGAACTAAACAAATAGGACTTATTATATCCAGGGCGAAAGCCATGTATATAGAAAATCGACAAAGACCTAAAGTAGATGTGATAAATGTCAAACCATAACCAATCGATAATACTGATGGCAATATAAGTGTAATAATATATGTAAAATTAGCGATGTGAAATGCCATCATATATATTGAACATGGATTTTTGCGGAGAGTCTTCTTGCTAAAGACTATCCAACTAAGTAGACAACCAATACTACCTAAAACTATCAAGATTAATCCTCCATATTGAAATAGATATTTTTCTGCTCGTTGCAATGATACTGTGTAATCACTGATTTCAAATTGTGAAGACATAATAACGAATAATCCTAGAAAAAATACAGAATATAGTACCACTCAATTGTGTCTATGAAAAGTGATTGAACGAAAATTTTGTAATAGAAAAGAATAGGTTTTTTCAACAGAAGTTTGTATTCATCAATAGAATGATGAAATTTGCCCTAATTGCTTTACGACAATAATGTTATGAATAGTAGTTCCGAAATGTTGGACAAGTCTTTAAAATTACTTTAGTATTATTGTCTTAAAACAATTAATGTAAGTTTTGGTCATTCCATTGGAGAATAAGAACTTTTGTTAAAAAATCTATTCCTTTTTATTACAAAACTTTCGCATTTCCACCTCATTTGTACAGGACAAATGAGTGAGTAAAAATCAAGTTGAAGTATCTTATACTATTACTCGCACACTCTCATTTCATCATACTTTCTTTAATAAAATATAAAAAACATATATTTGATTATCTTTTATATCTGCTGCAGCTATACTTCCTGTTTACTCATTTCCATCAACTTATTTCTATTTATAATCATGTTTCGAGGTGGTCTTATATTTTAATCAACATATAGAGCATGACTTCTTTTTCTTGACGTGCTGTTTTTCAATAGGCGACAAATGATTGAATAAGCTATGACTAATTAGTGAACTAAAAACAGCATACAACGTCACAAAACAAGAGACTTTTTTTAGGGATAAAAAGAAAAAAAGATTTCTCAATAGTATTCAAACAGGAGTAACACGAATACAAAACGATTCTTTTATCTAATCGACATTTCTTTTGAAACATTGCACGTAAACCTCTTCCGTAACGGATGACCCAAAATATTTTAATTAACGACAATCTTCATTTGAGAAAATTATAAAATCTTGACTTCTTCTTTCAAAAGATACATCGAAAAAGTTTTATTAATTGACCCAGACGACCTTTCTCCATAATTAAAAATGAAGATATACATGATGTTGTTACTATTTCAAATATATGTTAGGTTGATAAAATGACATGACTTTAATTTCTTTTTAAAAAATGCTTTATAAAAATCTCTCTTGTAAGACAGAATACTCTTCCAAACATGTCTTCTGTGTTCAATACGACGAGATAAATATCTACCATTTAGGTTATTCGTATTGAACATGAAATACAAGAAATATGTAATTGAAATTTATATTACTTGTTATAACAATATTATTTTTAATAGACATCAAGAAAGAAAAGAGATGCAATAATTGAAATTTGAATAATATTCGAATAATCTAATTTTGAATTATTATACGAAAAAATAGTTATTAATACTTGATTTTAGTAAATGTATG
>CAJNOI010001675.1:0-13192 GCA_905250115.1 Adineta steineri | reverse complement strand
TTCTTTTTTTGCTAGATATGTGCATACAATTCGATATTTTAGTTTATTAAAGAACAGCTGTTCTTAAGACGTGCAAATATTCTATCTGATTCATATAATATTGCAATGATAGGGAAGAAAAACAAGAAAAAACTATGTATAAATAGGATAAAAGAAAAAAAAGAAAGAAGAAATATTGTTAGTAAAGATAAACTATATCTCTTTTTTCTCTTGACACATTATTAGTATAGGAAAATAAATAGAATATTAATTAATAAGGTATTTTTTATTATGGAACATCTTTCTGAATAATATGTATTTACAATTCATTAACCTATTTTTTTAAATATTAATCTATTTCATATTTAACTTTTTTTTGATCATAATATCTAAGAATAATAAGTATAGATAATTTGAATTAAGTTATTAGAATGATGAGAAAAAATACAATTAATTCAATATTAATATTTAGAAGAATGAGAACTATAACACTAGATCTAGTATTAAAAAACTCCAAAAAGAGGTTTATATGTGTGATTCATAGTATTAACTTATAAAATATAATGGTTAAAAAGAATAGAACAAAAATTATTATTCTAGATGAGAAACACATAGTAACTTAGTAGAGATCAAAGGAATCAAATTCTATTTAAAGTTTAACAACATTAGACGAAGATAAAATTCATATTAATTTGTAGTAATAAATAAGACAACATTTTCTAATTTAGAAAAGTACTTATTGTTTCAAATTATATAGAACTAGAACTTTGCATATGCATTCGTTGATTCATAGTTCAAAAATTAACATGTAATTCACTCTAGTTAACAAAAATGAGTATAATTGTATGTAAGATTTAATTCGTAATGAAAATATCTAATCATTATTAATGACTTTCATATTATTTAAATCGTAACTGACTCAATTGATAGACTAAAGGTATGAAAAAAAACTCATTTCAATAGATTTCTGAGAATATAAAGTCTTCAAATACTTATTAGAAGAAATTATCGAAACACCAACAGAAATATGTCAAGACAATAATCATTAGGACTATGGAGAATATTATAAATGTATATAATCTTTCCTAGGTAAAAAAAACTTTAAATGTAAACGTACCTTTAGATTAAATTTGATAATTGATAATTTTGATTAATATCATAATGTATAAAACTATCATATAAATTTTGCAGCTATTTGCTGTACATCGGTTCTATGACCATACTGTCGTAATGCAAGGAAATAAAATATCTGAAATAGAAATAATAAGACTACTTATTATATCAATATAATTATTCGGAAGGACAGTTGTTGTAGAAAATAATTAATATCATACATATAATGTGCATGAAACATATCTAGAATAATAATAATATTATTATTTTATATTTGAACATTAAAATAAATTAAATAAAATGCAAATGAATAATATCATCTGAAGTATAATGCAAATAAAAACCATGCTAGTATATTAAAAGAGAAAAGAGAAAGCATGCAAGTAAATAATATGAATTAAATCTTTGTGAATAATCCTTATGTATTATTAGTTTGAACATTCGCAGTGACGGATTTCCTGTTTTTTCTTAATCGGTCTAAGTAAAACATATTCAAACATAGATATTTTTTAAGATAATAGTTTACCTAACATTTTCTGGTATTTAGTTCGTATTTGTTTACATTGTAGTAATGATCGTTTTGGTCGTTTTCGTATAAGTTCATTTTTTGCATCACGCCGATTACGATTACCTACAATTAATCGAAGATCCATAGCTGGTGTATTTTTGAAGACGTTTTGATAGATTTGATGCATGTTTCTTTTAAATGGTTGGAATCGTTTTTCATGTTTATAGTGAAGGAATAATCGATCTGCATAGTTGATTGGCTTTTTATGAATCGTTGTGATTGATTCTCGAGATGTAGTTTCTGCAGTAACATCAGTTTGATCATTATCAACATCAGCTGTAGTCGCTCTTAATGCGGTTTGTGATTGTTGAGGTGTTGGTTGACCAAGTATTTCGTGGCGTAAGAGAATATATTGTTGTTCATTTTCAATAAATGATAAAATTGATGTTGCATAAATAAATTCATTAAAAAATTTATGAAATTGTTGATCAATAAAAGACGAAGGATAACTAAAATTTATTGATAAACAAAGATAAATAATATTCAAATAAAAAATATACACTGATACTTACCCATTATATAATAACATTAACTTGATAGAACGGCGTTCATAATTAAGTATTTCAAATGCTGATGAATATCGGACAGCTCTTTTAAGAAGTGTTTGTACAATATTAACAAATACATGTCGAGGATGATCCGAACTAAATGGTACCACATATGGTTCAGCATTTGGTTTATGATAAACTGATGTTGTAAGAACACCATGTTTATTTGTAAGAAGTACATCAAGAAATGGTAGACTTTGACTAATTTTATAATCTAATTTAATATTTGGATGCCATTGATTTGCTTCGTTTAATAATATTTTCAATTCGTCTTCTGAACTATTCCATGTCATAAAAATATCATCGATATATCTGAAAGGAGTTGAGTACAAGACAGTTATGAGTACTTTCATTATAGACTACTTACCTCCCAAAGAATTCACCGCTAATATCTTGACGATGAACTAATTCTCTTTGCCATTTCCACATAAATATATTAGCTAGAGTTAATGTAAATGATGAACCCATGGCACCACCTGTAGTTTGTTGGTAGAATTTATTGTCATAAACGAAAAAATTCTCTTTTAATACAATAGAAGCCAATTTTCGAATTGAATCCAGAGGAATTCCTTTCACTTTTCTATAACCATGCATATGGAGGAATTCCACAAGAATATTTGATGCTTCTTCTTGTGGTAACATAGTATATAAATTACGAATATCAAATGTACAAAAAAGTGTTGATGGTTTCATTGGACCTTTGTTTGCATATATGTTCATAGCACAAATTAGATGAGCACCATCAATAATTGTTGTTTTCTTACATTTATCATCGAATATTGGCCGAAGAATTTTATCTAAAAGTTTCGAAATATTGGTTGTTGGCGAACGAATTGTATTTTCAATGGGTCTAAGTGGAATTCCATCCTAATTCAATACAAATAAAATGAAATATCATTATATAAAACATCTATTTTACCTTGTGTGTTTTTGGATTGAAATATAAATGAGCTAATTCAGTTGTTTTTCGATCAGGTATCATCTCATTGTATTGCCATTGTAAAATAAATTTCTTTGATCGAAGATTATTTAGTAATTGCGTAACTTTGTTTAAAATTTCAGGTAATGGATTTTCTTTTATCATTATAAACGTATTTGTATCCATAAAGTATTGTTGAACTTTTTTCTCAAATTCAACAGCTGAACCAATGTAAAAATTCTTACTTTTATCTGTGACACGAATAATAAGTTTCAATTGTTTAATTTTATGTCGAATCGATGCAGTAGTCTGGGATTGTTCTTGAGCTTCAATATGATCTTTGTATGGTAAGGGAGTAAAATAACAACTGTTCAAATAATTAAGAAGTTGATTCCCATATTCTTCAAAAATTGCATGCTGTCTTGGTACATGATGATATTCTGTAAGATTATTTTGGACTTTAGAAAGTATGTCTTTATGTTCCTTTTTAATTTCAATTTCTTGTTGTTTTCGAGGACGAATTGCACTTTGATTTGTTCGTATATATGATGGACCTAAATAAATTAAATTTCAAGTTTTTCTTTCAAAAAAAAAGGAAATTACTATTTACCAAGTGAAACATATTGCCATTCACGTTTATTAAATGGATTTGATATTAAATCGAGATATGGTTCAGGTGATACACCAATAAAATTATTCTTCAATGATAGTTGTTTACGATGTTGAATTAATTTATTACGAAAAACAGACATTCTGCTCGAAATAGATTATTTCATTTCATTTGTTCGATATGTTACGTATCGACTAATATCATTTAATAGAGATGTACCTTGAAGACTTGTATTATTTAATAATATCGATTCGAATTGATGATTATATTCTTGTAATTTAGTTTCATATACAGATAAAGAAATATGTAACCATTGACGTTTTGCATCTTGTATCATTTTATGACGCTTATTATTCAATTCAATAGTTTTATGTTCATTATTCAAAGGTATATAAGTAATTGGTGCAACTACATTTTCTAGTTGATCAAGCTCAGACGGTAAAAATTTATAAAGAATTCGCATTTCGAACTGAAGAAGTTCCTCCAAAATTTGTAATTGCTTCTGTCGTATAATAATTAACTGATCAATGAATTGATTCTAAGAAAAAGAACTTAAATTCTTTGTTAAAAATAAAAATATATTCTTACTGGATTTAAATTAGGATAGGAAGTCATAATCGTTTCATATAATTGATTTGCTTGAATCTCATCTTGAAATTTGGTAAGCTGGTTATTATTTCTTGTTAATAAATATTGTCGCTGATGATCGACATATTCTTTTAGACAAGTATCAACTTGATTGACTGATATAGGTATCATTAAATATGAACTAAGTTGAGTTGTAAGTTCTGTTTCATACTGATTAATTTGTTCGTTTAACTGTCCTATATAATTCGTAACATATTGAAAACATAGTTCATAATCATTTGTTTTTGTTAACAGTTGAACTTCTTCCTATGATGATAATAAGAAATAACCTAATAAAAGCAATACTTAGTATACAAAAAAACAAAATTACCGGCCAATGATGCTCTGTACGACCAATCTCTAAAAAGGATTTACATAATTTTAAATGAACTTCCAGACAATATATATAATCTAATATGATTAATCGTGTATAAATATATTGTTTATGTTTATCATTCAATGAATAATTTAATCGTTTACTTAATGTTTGAAAAAGTAACCAAGATGATCGTTGTAAGTACATTGGTCGTCTATAATGATATAATGAGTGAGAAATTGTATAGAAAGAAGTAATGAAAATTACAAACGAACCGATAGACATAATTTAGAATATTATTCTTGTTTTCTTGTATCATTGGCATTGTTGTTGTTGTTTCTATCTGTTGTTTTGCCTTTTTCGATGATGGTTGACGTATAGATATTGAACTTGTTGATTTTGGAACTACTGAATTTGCTTTTAATTCTTGAAGTGATATATTTCGTTTACGCTTATTCAAATGTGTTGTAACTGTTGTTGTTGCTGTTGACTGGCGTGATTGATTACTTACTTGATCTAATGAAGTACGAAACACTGGTGCTGTTAATTGTTTGTTATAATAGGCTAAATCTCTCATGCGCTGCTCTATTCGTCTTGTTTTCTCATTTGGATATTTGAATTTATCAAGTAATTTTTCTATTTTTGCTGGTCTCATTCCACGTTTACGACATTTTCGACGAAAACGTTGATCTCTTCGATTACCATGACACTTTATCTTTAATTGTTGATTATTATCATCGTTGACATTCATTCTACAGTAGTAGTTATAGATCGATAGATTTATCTGAAAAGAGACAAGAAAAAAAAGCATGATATATGAAATAAATGATAAACAAATGATAGATTAAATGAAATATAAAGTTTAATCAGAAAGGAGAGTAGATTGAACTTTAAATTTATATATACACTTGATACGTTCACTGATTTTTTCACAACGTTGATCCATAATTTCAATCAAGAATAAAGATAACCTTCGATTTCCATTGATGAAAATACCATCTGTATATAATTTTTTTACATTCTCTTCAAACTTCTTTTTAAATTCTTCTTTTTGATCTGCAGCTGTTGTGAGATATAGTGGAAATAAATTATCTCTAACTTGTAAAGTTACTTCTTTATATTGATTCAATAATTGTTGTCGAATCTCTATATTTTCAATTGTTTCAATGCTTGTTGCTTGAGCTAGAGGTAAATGTTGAAACGATTGACTAGGTGAATTATAATAATCAATTTGTTGCTTCAAGAAATTGTATTCTTCTTCTGCTGTTTCTTGTTCATATTTACTTTGACAAATCTTTTTCATTATTTCAATCTATGAAAACGAATTAAAGTTGAAGAAGGTATTTATTGCCTACAAAAAAACATACTTGATATTGATTGGAATTATGTTGAATATATTCTAATTTCAATTTTCGAATGTGATAATCATAATGTATCAATTCAATTTGATGTTCAGTTTTTGAACGGAAAGATTGAATATGTTTTTCAATATATGTTTCTATTATTTTTTGAACCATTATTGAATAACCACATATATTATTTACTTTTGTATTCAGTTCAGTTTTACATATATTTAGTTGACTATCTAATGCATGTAAATGTTGGTTGACAAAATTCAAATAAATTTCATGAGAATTTGTTGTATTGTTAACTTTCAAAAAACTTATAATATCTTTTGGCCATATCGGTACTGTTTCGGATGATATTATCAACTCTCCTCGACCCGATTTCAAATATACCGTCCAAAGTACATGATAAGTTTGTATAATCATGATTTTATAGATTATAATTGCTATTTCTCGTAATTGTTTAATATCGATAGCTGTTGCTGTATTTGTTGATTTTATTAATAATTGTGCCTGATACAACATTTGTTTAAATGAATTATCATGTTTTGTTAAAAAATTTGGAATTTTCTCAATTTCAATTTTCATATCTTTCATGAGAACTTCTTCATTATGCGTGGTATTTGTTGATAACTCGCGCAATTGTTGTGATAAAATTAACTCCTTAATTAAAGTAATGGAATAAATATAACAAAAGTAATTTATCTACGTATATTTACATTTAGTTCTTGTATTTCTTGATTATGATTATTATCATCTTCTTTTTCGTCATCAGTTTCGAGAATCTTATAATTCCATGGAAGATCAGTATCTATTTTATCGAACTGTTGCAGATCATTTGTTCGTTCATTATTAACTGGCACATAATGCTGTCGTCCCAATGAAAGTAAGGTATCTGTAATAGTAAAAAGATACAAAGAAACTATTTCTTAATAGAGAATATTAATTAAACAAAAAGTACAAACCATGTCGAGTGGCATATGCTGGTAATGAATGTGATTGAGCAGTTGAATATTCATCATGTTCTGCAGATTGATTAAGCATCTGCAACATTCTGTCCATTCTTGATCTTGTAGAGCGAATTTGATCTTGTCTGTAGCTGTTCATGACTATAGTTGAAAGTAGATAACTAAAACATAATGAAATTGATTTATAAATATAAATCTACAAGCAGAAATAAAAGATAATGAATAAAAATAGAAGAAATAGAAAACTGATTAAAATAATAAAAGAAAAGTTGCAGTTCATTGAAATAGTTGCAGGATCATTGAGCAAATTGCTACATAGAAGGACGACGAACAAGATCTTGACACCAATTACCACGACGATCATCAACTATGCGCGCATTTATATCATTAGAATTGTTATTTTCCACAATCATACCATCTAAATGACCCAATATATTTAATTTAGTTTGAGCACGTGTAATAAATAATGCTTCGATTAATCGATAAAATAATTCTGTATATCCCTCTGGCATCACGGCAATAATTGTAGCATTGTAAAGATCAAGATGCAAATTAGGTTTAAGACATTCACGTTTATCTTTTAATAATTGTATTTGTTTTGAACGTTGGTGTATCGAAAATGTATAATTTTCTGAAGGTAATGGAGGTAAATCAGTCATGTATGCACCAGCTTCTTGATCATGATACGAATGAATATTCGTTGGAAACGTTAATGAAAGATCGAAAGCTGTACAAACACTTGACAAATCTGATGTAAGATTTTGTGTTTCTGCTTCCATTGTTGACATTGGTACAAAACACCAGTATTGCGGATTACAATCCAGAAACATTTGAATAGCATATGAACAACGAGCTGAATGTTTGTAAAGTAATTGATTATCAGCTGTTAATTGTCTAGAATTTATACATGTATAGTAATATGAATGTATATATAAAGATTGAAAAAATTGAATTACTCTTGTGATTTAGTTTGTTGTCGCATACGACTACTATTTAATGAACCAAGAATAAATTCATGCATGATTCGATTACCATGTTCACGATGATCTATATATATAGGATATAATTATCATTTATTAAAAAGAAAATATACTAACATTTGAGTTGTTCATTCAATGTTAATGATGTATATCCACTATAATCAAATTGACCACAAGGGCATGTCAATGCATAGAGAACATTTTTGGTAGTACAAGTCTAAATAAATGAGAAAAATCAGAAAATCAAACATATGATAGTATATACCACTGGACAATTGAGAATAGCTTCATATCCATTGACAAAACGATGTTTCTGTGCTGATGAAAATTGAACAACTGGTTGATTTTGTCGACCACGAATAAGAACATCTTGTATGGGAAAACAAAATCGACATGTAACTTGTTCACATGGTTCTAGACCATAGAGCGCTTTTGGTTCATCAATGCAGAAGATACCATGATGATTGTATAATGATGGCTTAGCATTACGAAAAGAACATGTTTTCATAAAAAATAATTCATCTAAAATACAGACGTAATCATATGATCAAAAGAACAAAAAATTATATACCATCAATTTGTAGATAAAATTCCATAGCTAATGCATGTTCAACTATTCGTAATTCGTCCATACCAATAGTATGCATTGGAAGTAAACCATATTGAATTCGTTCTTGTGTCATAATATTCATACAAGTACGAAGACGTTCATAATTATAATCAAGAATAGCATTATCAATTTGAAAACGTTTAGTTAAATCTCCATATAATTTATCATATACATTCATGAAGAATGGTCGAACACTAATATGAACACTTTGATCAGTTACAGTAAATGGTTGATGAAATGTATAATGATTACGACGTCGTCGTTGTTCATTTGTTAAGTTTCGAGAAGGAATATTAGCCAAAAGTAAATGATCTCGATTAATAGGTCCAAATCGATCAAATGTTGGATAAGCTGGTAACAGTTCGAGACGATTCACAACAGGATTTGAACACTTTAATGGTTGTATTTCCTGTTTAATTGATTGATGTCGAAGATTATTATTCTGTTCATCATCATCATCAATATATCCCATACTATTTGATGATAATAACTCTGAAGACAACAGTTGTTGTTCTTGTGTTCGATGCATTGGTCTTGAAAAATAATAGTTTATTATCTAAAATAATAAGCTAAATAAAATAAGAAATATAACATAAAACATCTGTTGATAATGAAAATTTCCATAAATTGATGTTCATTCTTTGGATGATATTCTAGATGCGAAGAACAATCAATACAAACAATCCCCAATATAAAATAGATATTAATTTGTTTTAATATAATGAATATAATATAAACGGAAATGAATCAAAAGATGTTATATGTAGTATTGTAATATGATGATGATGTTGATCTTAATAAAAAATAATATTAAGATATATAATATCTATTGTTCTAATCTAAGAAAAAGTATAATTTGTACTTACTTATATGTTAGCTAAAAAAATATGAATATTATATAGAAAACGGTGAGTATTTATATCTATACTACGCCTTCATATATGTGGGCGGAAATACTTATTTAATGGTGAATATGAATCAATGCATAGCAATGTATTTTGTTGTTGTTTATAAAAGATAGATAAGAAAAAATATATCTTTGCCCTTAATACGTGCAAATATGCTATTTCATAAAAAAAAATTTGAAGGAAAGAGAATGAAGATGATAATTACTTTTTTATATATTTTTTTCTGTATATGTACATCAATGAAATATAGAATAAATATAATATTTATAATGAATTAATTAAGTAATAGTAATAATAATCTAATTTTCGTTTCAATCTTCAACAGTGCTATCCGATAATTGCTTCATTGAAATTGAAATTGAATTATCAATATTCTAAGAGAACATGTAATAAAATAATGATTTGACTCTATATGAACTGAAAGCAAAAGAAGTAAGAGATAATAAATATGCAATATAAAAGATTTGTAATAATAATAGTGACTGATTTCATCAAATGTTGGCGTATTCTTCCTTATTAAACATAGACAATCAGATCAGTAAACATGAAGTTCATCAGCATACAAATGAACTAAAATCTAGAAAGAAATATTACGTATAATACAACTAACAAAAAGATATAGATAAGAATACAGTAGTTGTGATATAAAATCATCTTATGATTATCATAGATAGCCATATTATTGAGTTTGAACACGGGTAAATTCATAATATACTACTAAAAGAAAACTAAAAAGAAACAACTTACTTGCTTATGTGATGATAATCGTTGTTGAATGATGAATGAATATGAATGAAGAAACTAACGTCCTTATATAGTGTCGAAGGGAAGAGAAGAAGAGAGGATGGAATTTAGGTATATGTACGTGACAGAAGGCGTATTATTCATATAAAAGATAAAGAATGTCACGTCTTGAGGGTGGGAAGGATACGTGAAGGAATTCGATTACTAATTCTTCCATTATCTATATAAGAACGAAGTGTACAATATACGTGATTGTATGCTACTACGCAAAAAAAGATACGTGTTTAGAGATAATTTAAAAGTATGTGTAATTTATTCTGCGCAACATCACATTTGTCCTGACTACGTGCCTGAAATTGATAATAGAATGAATAATAAGAGAGACAAAGAGAGAGAGAAGGGGGACTATATAACTTGATATTCTGTTATTCCTCTCATTTCATTTACGTTATTCATTCGAGTAAGTTGTTTCTAGTTTGTTTTTTTTGTTTTTGTTTTATAATTGTAGTTTGTACTCATACTTCATTGAGCCGATCGTTCTAATATGAATCTAGAAAAAAAAGAAAAGATGAATGATTATATGAAATGAATATTAATTTATTTTTTCATACTAATTATCATACATATACAAAATTAACTCACATTGTACAGTTCAAATTACAACAATTATGGTTGAAAAAACTAAAACATATGAAAATGAAAAAAAAATGGTAAGTTTCAACAATAACAAACCTTTATTTCCGAAATTTTCTTTTAAAATCAGTCACGGCTAATCTAGAAAGAAAATGTAAAATATAAGTATAGAACAACTAAGAATATCGAGTAAATCATATATTTAAAATATCTAAATTATTAGAATATATTAAGATACAAAAGAAAATGATTAATAAAATGCAAATAGAATTAATGTAAATATAAATCAGTTCTCTAAACTAAATGATAATATAAAACTAGGATGGATAAGGTCGATTGAAGTCAGCCTCAATCGACGTGAGCCCAAGTTGAATCCAAAATCCATGTTTTACCTATTTATCAAAATTCATTCTATAGTTCAAATATTTTATTCATACTATACAATAAAGAATCCTAAGCTAATTTTAGGTTTAATTAATTAAAAATTACCTAGTCAATAATTAATTAACTAATTATTGGCTAATTACTAATTAATTACTAATTAGCAATTAAATTCTTACATCTTCTATAAAATTTGACTAAAACATAATCGAACTCGGAGAATTCAAATCTGAGCTCAGTTTCGAACTACTGATTAATTAGTAATTAATTAATTGCTAATTACTAATTAAATTTTTACTGTATCTATAAATTTTGACCAAAACATAATTGAACTCGGAGAATTCAAATCTGAGCTTAGTTTCTAACTAGGTCTGGATTAAAATGTAACTAATTATTAAATAATTATCAAATCTTTATATTTTCTATAAAACTTGACCAAAACAGGGTGTGGATGTGGAATTTAATAAATGTAGCATCTATATCCATACCCACCTACACCTATATGGGTAGATGGATAAGTACATGGGCAGATAAATAGTTAGATGGATCGTTAGGTGGGTAGATAGATAGATATATGCATGGATGGATGGGCTGATGAATAAATAGATGAATGAGTGCACGGATAGGTGAGTGAAGACAAAATCGCTATCGGCACCTGCTCTTAGAAGTTGACGTTTTTCTTTAAATCTGTAGAGAAAAAATTACGGTTTGTTTTTCATTTCTTTTTCTACAGAATAATTAAGTTTTTGCGGAAAATAACTTCTTTGTATTAGAAGAACGTGTGCCTTATATTGTATCGAAAATAAAAAAGTCTTTAAAGATTTTTATTTTGTTTGGACTTCGTTTATAATTTGTGAATAAAACGATTTTTAAATGGGATTTCAACATCATCGATCTTGTGAAGGTATCTCAGGTGCTTTTAAGAATCGATCGGTATTATTCGTATGAATCATTTCGTATTTTTCACTTGAGACTCGAAAAATATATTAACTGATAATTCAATAAGACGAACAAGTTATTTTCAAAAGAGTTCTCAACTGAATCCGTCATCTTGTTTGCGCGTGATTGATCATATGTTTTAGGAAATGTTACTTACATATTTTGAGAATGTCTGATATTTGCTGCACTTCTTTATAAACAAGTTGAACAAAATATTTACGTGTTACTAAAAGTACGCAATACTTTTGATTAACTATCATCAACTGACTATGGTGATATAGTAACCTTATATCCTCAATGAAATCTCTGAGAGTTAATCACCAAAAAATTTAATTTCTTGAAATAGTATAGTATTTTGATTCTTTATATTCTTTCTCATTAGGAATGTAGGAGGTATTTAAACTTGGAGATCAATAAGATTCGTTATTATAATATTTCATACTAGCATCAGATTCTATATAGGAAATAACGGTAAGAAATCTCCTGATACTGTAAAAAGATGAATTACTTGAATATTTGAAAAGTTCCATATGACGACCATAAAAAAATGTATATAGGTAATATAGAAAAAGCGGAAGATTCAATTAAATTCACGATACAATATTAGTCAAAAATACAAAAGTAAAACAATAAGTTTTATTTTTGCATTTTCCATCTAATGTATGTAAAACATTTTAATTGGAGACTGATGATATGTTTTATTTAAACTTCTCGTCCAGATTCTAAAGAAAAATCGAAAGTTAGATAAGTAAAATTGTGTAAAAATAACGCAGTAAAATTAGACTAAATCAATTATACAGAACAATATTATTCCTATTTAAAAGGATTCAAAAGATACTATATGAAAAACATAGTAAACAATTTAAAACAAGGCTCTGTTAAAGGAAATTTCACAACTCATTTACAATCAATAAAATAAGTAAAAATTACAATCATACATATCGGATAAAAAAATAAGCATTGTACTGTTAATATCAAATAAATCAGCCATTTTCGAATAAGA